>JAJOZX010004027.1:432500-436937 GCA_023014485.1 Bathynomus jamesi | reverse complement strand
TTGTGTTATAGCCATTGGAAGGAGATCTCTCTATCCATTTTTTGTTTCTGCAAAAGTTTCAACTTTTTTGTTATTGTCGTTGTTGTTGTTGGGTTATTTTTTTTGGAGGCGTAGTGTAGGCTAGGTTTAGTGTTAGTAGTTTTTTTGAGGGGTTGGTTTTTTTTCCCTTACAATTTTCTCTTTTGTCATTATAATTAGTTAATGTAGAATTGTAATTAGTACAGTTTTGGTCTATCTCTTGTACATATTTTTACAAACACACAATTTTATATATATTTACATATCTTATACTATAATGTAATATGTGATGTATATTTTAACATACTATAATGTAATATGTGATGTATATTTTAATATATTTTATGTGATGTATATTTTAATATATTTCATGTGATATATATTTTAATAAGACACTATATACAAAAGAAACATTAATTCGCTAAGACCTCTCTAAAGGCCTAAAAGCAGACTTCTACCAAAGATGTATTGCGACATTACATTAACGTCCATTTAATATAAAACTTGTATATACCTGCAAACAAGACAAAGGCAAATAAATTATTAACTTCTGTGTAATAAGTTCTCGTGTGTGTGTGTGTGTGTGTGTACAATAATAGTAAGTTTTGGGTTTTTTAATCTCCTCAGTAATCTAAGGTCATATGACCGCGGAACCAAACACAGCTTTTTGTGGGACCCGAAGTAGTGTCCTACCAAAGAAGATCCTCGAACCCACGATCTTCAGATTAACATCACAGCGCTTTACCACTAGGATATCCTGGTGCGCGCGCATGCGGGTAATGCGCGCGTTTTCTTGTCTACCTTACGAAAGTGCGAATTCTTTAGAAAACACACGCAATTCATCGCGACACGGACGTGCGGATAGCGACATTAGTGGTGTCGCCATAGTTTCAGACTTAATTCCTTTTACTGAAAATCATTAAGTATGAACAAGATATAATGAAGGTAAGCTTATATTAATTTAATAACTATTTTAACTGGGTTAAATGTCGCTGTAGTTAGACGCGCGTGCGCGCGTGTACGCAATTTCTTACTGTGAAGTGCGTATGGCACCTGTATAATAACACGTTGGTAATTAACAATAATTACTATCATTACTTTAATCAATCGCTAAACGTATTATAATAATTAACCAAACTGTAATTCATACCTCGTAATTACAGCAATGGATATGACGTAATTTATTCCAAAATTAAAATAAATTATTTATTATAGAAATAAAACTCGACCATTTTTCAAACAAAGTTTCCTCATTTTAGTTGTTAATATTTAATAACACTAAAAATCTATTTCCTTTAACGTTATTAAATACGCTTTTCTATATAAAGCCTATTTGATTATTACGATAATAATTTCCATTATTATTTTAATCATTTACAAAGCCTAATATTTAATTAACCACAAAATACTTCATTTCCAAAATTATTATTATTATAATTAAAAAGAAATTTAATATCAAAACGTCATATATTGTTTCAGATATTATATATATATAGATATATATATATATATATATATATATTATATATATAAGCAAACAACCACAGGGAAAAGGAAACACAAAGTCCGAGCGCTTTCGTGATATATTCACATTATCAAGGAGGAACAGAAATTTTCTGTTCCTCCTTGATAATGTGAATATATCACGAAAGCGCTCGGACTTTGTGTTTCCTTTTCCCTGTGGTTGTTTGCTTATTAATAAGGTCACGTGTTATTTTGTGATTTTAGTGCATAATATATATATATTTATTTATTATTATATTCAATAGCGCTGAAACATATTTCCGTTAACATTTTTGTTAAAAGAATAACGAAGTAATCCATAACGTTAGTCATGTGTAGACGTTTAACATCAAAATAAGGCGGGTCACGTGAATATAGAAGTATTTTACGGAAGAATTATCAAATATTATCGATGTACACAGTGATAATCAATGTAATAATGCATTAAGTCCAGGCTCCTTTAATATTTTATTAAAAATACCGTCGCATTCACGTAAAAATGACTAAAAAAACCATAATTATACAATAACAAGTCCTTGAGAGAATTTGTATGTATAAGTTCGCATACTATTGTTCGCGATATTAAATTAGTGTCAGTACAATAGCGTAACACACGCACAAAATGAGAAAAATGTCCTTTTTTTTTTTTTGGCTTAAATGACGTGTCCGCAGTACATATTTCAAGTAATTCTACTTGCATAACAACACTCTCTTTACTGATAACCATCGCCATACCCATTTTCAATGGACTAAAATTATGGAATGATTTAAATGCTGATATAAATAATATTAAATAATATTATTTCAATAATAATAATAATAAGTGAATAAATATTATTATTATTATTGTAAATTTGTTTTAAACCAAGTTGAAATTTCAATTAATAATGATATGCTGATAAAAATCTAGGATTAAATGTATATTACTATCGTTTATTCATTTGTCGTGAGTAATCTTGGATTAAATGCACATTATTTGTTATTGTTCATCTCTCGTGTCTACTATTAATTTCTTTGTATATTATTGGTGTCATACCTTCAATGATGACTGGGTTTGTTTTATACTCGTATATATAAAAATAACTTAAGATTAATATATACTCTAATTAATAATTCTTAGTCACGACTTATATATTATTAATTAATAACGACAACTACATTTTTTATTTTTAATTAAGAGCCCAGTAAAGCCTAAAGCTTAAAGGCCAAATAAAATAAAATAAATACAGCAATACCCCGATTAACGCGGTTAATTCGTCCGAGGAAAGTACCGCGTTATGCGAATCAGCATTGATCGGGGAATATAATCAATGTGAAATAAAGTGTTTCGTTCTCAGATGTCAATGATAAAGGAAAATCTGAAAAAAAAACACCGTCTTTTTGCGTGAAAATGAACTAGTTTTAATTATGAAACAACTGCAAACAATTTAGTTTTGAATATGTTTAATTTTTAGCTAAAAATGCGCTCATTATTACGTTCTTTTTTAATCTGTCAAACCATCCGCGAGACCGCGACTAGCAACAGTAAAAGTTTCTTCATACGTTAGCGCTTTCAAATGAATTGTCACCTCGCTACGCAGAATTCTTTTTTTTTACAATCTTCAAGGCAACAGATAAAAGCTGTTCCCTTTTTACCATTGTATACTGTGTTTAATTTTTAGTTAAAAATTAACCCCTTTAATTTTGGAAAAAATATGCTGATATTTTCTACATTTTTTTAAATCGCGCTTATTTTTAAAATTAACTTTGTTCCATTCAACGTTAAAAAATGCATTTTTGTCAAAAATGTTTGCTCCAAAAACGTGCAAGAGCGAATCTGAAGCATCGCTGTTCGGGGAATGATGTTAAGGTTTCATCAGCGTTATGGCGAATCAGCGTTGAACGAATCCATATTATGCGGAGTATGTCTGTAGTCCAATTTCACAATTATTTATGTTAAAATTATTGTAACAAAAATTGTTAAATTTCATTTATTTTATCAATAAAGGTTTTCAATTCAATGCAACGGAAGAAATATCAACTCAGTAAGGATAGAAAATTGCGTAAAGATAAATGAGAAGCACACAAAACATCTCAGAGCCACAGAAATTGTCGGTTAATAAGTATAAATTTATAGATGCACAACTCCCACCACTTCACAGCGCAAATAGTTCTACCAACATAAAACGCACCATAACACGTTCGTTCACGCATGATGACAGACAAAGCACACACGCGCGAATTATAAGAAGCGCGGATACTAACACAAACTAAAAAATTCAAATAATAATGTGAACTTGAAGACGCATCAAACAACAAAATATTCAAAGACGCCAACAAACAAAAATAACGTATTAAAGGATGCACCAAACAACAAGAACGTACAAAAGGACGCACCACAAAACAACAAGAACGTACTCAAGATGCCACTAAACAACAACATAATATTCAAAGAGGCACCAAACAACATCAAGCAAGCCAAATGTCGTTGTGAACGACACAAAACGTAAAAAGGTATTCATGTGCGAGTGATCAATTGACTGAAGAATTGTCTAATGGTAATTTTATTTAGAAGTCTCCTTCTTCCTGACTTGAATTTTCAATTGTACTTTTCAAATTACTGTTTCTCTTTTCGAGGTTGTAAGGGGCTGATTTGGGGGATTCGGAGTGGGAAGGAGGAGAGGAAAAGGGGGGATTAAAAGAGAGGGGAAAAAGGATAAACTGAACGAGAGGAAATTTCAAAATTTTGAGAAAGAATTGGGAAAGGGAAAAAGTGAACTGAGGAATGACAAAATATAAAAAAATATTTTGTAGTTTTATTTTTTTTACCTTTTATTTTTTTAACTTTTTAATATTTTAGAAATTCTCTCTTCGAGACATTCTCGAAGGTTTTATAAGATTTTAAGAATTTAAATTTTATTTTGTGTAGTACCAATA
>JAJOZX010004027.1:425000-430000 GCA_023014485.1 Bathynomus jamesi | reverse complement strand
GTTCGATTCCCAGGTGGTACTTCATTTTTTCATTTGTTGTTTTCTCTTTCTCGTCTCGCAAATATCTCCTATACAAGCGTCGTTCTTTACGTTATTTATACTGCGTGTTCTTTGCAGTTGAATGTATATAATGTTACGGCATGCGGGAGGTGCCCCCTTGGGGCATTGGTTTCTGCGAGTATGTAGAGGAATTACGGCATTTGGAAGAGTGAAGTCCATGGTGTAGTGGTTATCGCGTCTGACCGGCAATCGGAAGATCCCGGGTTCGATTCCCAGTGGTACTTCATTTTTTCATTTGTTGTTTTCTCTTTCTCGTCTTGCGCGGAATATCTCCTATACAAGCGTCGTTCTTTACGTTATATATATATATATATATATATATATATATATTAATTATATCGGAGTTTTACGACCATGTCCAGTGAAACCGTGATATTATTTTGAACACCCTGTATACTTATATATATATAGATATATATATATATATATACGATTTACTTTTATAAAGCTAGGTTAAATTAGACTGGGTCGAATTCTCCCTCTCCCCCTCTCATCTGTGCACCTTTGTATTCGTATATTGTATATAGATCTAAATCGTACACATTCTTATACAGTATATATTTTCATTCCAGAGAACGTTAAAGATTTAATAGATAATACTGACGGTCTTTTTCTTCACGGAACGATGTAGAAACACAACAAAACCTTGTATAATTAGCCTCATAACTGTGAATAATTTATGCATGCATTGTGAGAACGCTAAAGGAGCAATTAATTGCAAGATTAAAACTAACACTGTTTTTACTAGTCGAAACCTAGCAACTTTTGGGTTCCTGTTGAAGTAATTACATATTAAATGATTCTCTTTCATCTTTTGCAGTATTTATTTTCGTGAATAACGTAGTTATCGATTTTAATTAAAGCTTAATAATATAGGATTTGTGAAAGCAAATATATGAAATACTCGATATATATATATATATATAAAATCATTGTCAAATAATGACAATGTCCTTCGATATTTATATTGGAAAGAAAATTCTTGAAAAAAAAATAGCTAATGTAGATAATTTAAAGTACCTCCAACATTTAAACAAAAGTTAACTGAAGCAAACAACCAGCCGAGAAAGTAAACAGAGAAGAAAAACAAAAAACGTAATACAAAACCATCAAAAACAAAAATTATTAAAACAAAAAAATAAAAAAATACAAACAATTACAACAACAAAAAACAAAAACACAAACAAACAAACAAGACCAACAACAACAAGGACATCGCATTAAATTGAAAACAAGCAAAGCGAGGATCTTGAAATCTTAAAAAGTTGAACTCCGTGCTGCGCCCAAATCAAATTTTCATTGCTGTTGGCGAAGTCAAAATTCTTTTTGAATAAACTGGCGAGATGCAGTCTAAGATTAGGTCGTAGAAAAAGGGTCTCCAGTAAGAAGGGAAGTCTCGCACAAAATCTACGCAGACAAACAAATGATAAGTAAATATATCAAATATTTAAAAGGAAAAAGCGACCAAATAATAATAAGGAATATTACGAACGAATATAATATTCCTTGGGCTATTTTCATATTGATTCGAGGAGGCGTATTTTCAGTTTTGTTCAATATGCATGAAACCATATTCGTTCTTATTAATTATTAATAGTTTTAGGGGAAAATTAGTGTATACATATATGATATACACATATGTATACATGTATATATTAGGCGCGCGTGTGCGCACACACACACACATAAATATATATATATAATATATATATATATATATTATATTATATATATATATATATATATATATTCACTAAATACAGAAATGACAAATAAACCTACAAAATTGAAGGAAAAGTAAAAATAGGAGATAAAATTATTGTTTGGCGACTCTCAATTCTACGAAAAATTGTAATTAAAATCGCTGTGGCATACCTCTGTTGCCGTTTCTTTCTTTAATGAAACCTTCAGAGAGAGAGAGAGAGAGAGAGAGAGAGAGAGAGAGAGAGAGAGAGAGAGAATCTTATTTACAGGGTGTAACAAAAAGTTTTAGCCATAAAGAAAAATATCATGGATAAGAGGATTTAGTACTTTTGTCACACCCACGCGCAATATATATATATATATATATATATATATATATATATATATATATATATGCCCCAGTAGGTCGAACAGGATAAATATTTCAAATTTTTTATCACTTCCGCTTGCGTTAAGGTAGGGGAGGCGGGGGGGAATGGGGTCAATGAAGAAGTTTCGAGAAAGCGTTTCTTTTACCGCATACAATAATTACTTTTTCGAATTTCACCCGCGTCAGGATTTTAATTAAAAAAAAAACTCAGTCAAGTAAGTCCCCTTTTGTACTACCTCAGCCTTTACACACCCACTGATTTGTTTTAGATGAGTTAGGTTAGGTCGCGTTAACCTGAGTTAACCTAACTTAATTGGTAGAAAGTGGCTCACTATTGACACTATTTGGGGATGATTCAGCCATATATATACATATATACATATATATATATATACACACCTTTCCAGTCCCATCCCCGACAAGAAATTAAAAAAAAAAATAATAATTCCTCCAAGTTCAAAATAATTCACAACCAAAAAAATTCTATGAGAGAAAGGTCAACAAATACAACTTAAAATAATTAAAAGAATAGAAGAAAAAATAAAATTAAAAAAAACTTAAAAATTAAAAAAAAAAAGTGTAATTTGGAAGAGACTTCCCTGAAAGCATTCGAACACTCCAATTGTCACTCAAAAGTTTCGTTCGCGAACAATTATCATTCCGGCGTTAATCGGCGTCTGTATTCCGTCCAAAATCTCCCCTGGCCTCCCCTCGCCGTCCCTAGACTCCCCTCTGAGCCCTCAAATAGCAAAGGGGGAAGAAAAATTCCTAAGTTAACTCGAGGAGGAAGAAGATACAATCTAAAGGGAGGATAGTGACATGGTATGCCAAGATGTATAGCACGATCAGTGCCACTGATAAAAAGATAAAAAAATATACAAATTTCTTTCACAAAACAAATAATTGTAAAGTATATATATATATATATATATATATATATATATATATATATATATATGTGTGTGTGTGTGTGTGTGTGTGTGTGTGTGTGTGTGTGTGTGTGTGTCCAAACAAAGACTTTGTTTAATTCGCATGTATTTGATAATTTCTGTGACAGATTTTCAAGGAACTTTTGCGTTTTTTGTGTGTAATTCATGCGAGGCTTACTGTGCTAAGCCATTATCTAATTTCCAGAACAAGATGACGCATTCTACATCTGAACGTGTGTTTACTGTGAAATGTTATTTCCTTGCAGAGTATTGCGCAAGCGCAAGGCGATTTTTAACGCATAACTCGCAGTGAGGGCGGTGTGAAAGACAATTCGAAAACACCCTTACTCCCCTACTATTTCAACTTATCACATCATTGATCGTATTGGTCGAAAGAAAATTTTGAAATACATCTTGTAATGTAAATTCGATGATAGCCTCGACTAGTTAGCCTTGTCTAAGCTACATGAGAAAAATTCAAAAATCCGTGCAAATAATAATGTCAGAAATTCATATACCAAATAGTTTGTACCAAATACATACATTCTCTCTCATACAATACATACATACATACATATATATATATAATGGAAGAAAAATGACCAAGTTATATATGTTGAGAAGTTTCATACATACATACATATATATATATATATAATGGAAGAAAAATGACGAAGTTATATATGTTGAGAAGTTTCATGGCAACATTACTAAAGATGACAGAACCCAAGCAACAATGCTTTTAGATATTATGGAACATTACGCCCTTACCCAGGAAATCTGTGAAGCCACGAGAAAGGAGAACGTTTTGGATTTAATGTGGACAAATAACAACGAGATAATAATAAATAAAAAAGTAATGCACACAAAGTTCTCCGACCATAACCTCATCGATATACAATTGAAGTTAGCACCTAGAGGTCCGAAAACGCATCTCAGAGAGGCAGATGGAATATTTGAAGGCTTAAACATAAATTCAAAGAAAGTAAATTGGGAAAACGTAAATAAAGATTTAAAGGAGGTAAATTGGGAATTGCTACTACACGAGAAGACTCCACAATAAATACTATGTATAATAGAGATGGAAACCAAACCTATAATACTGAAACATATTCCAGAGCGACAGGAAAGAAAACGTAGCAAGCTCGAGAGGAAAATCAGGACTCTATTCAGGCAACGAAGACAAACCGTAAAACATCTCCACAGATGCAGAGAGACTCAAACTAGAGAGGAAACTTGGCGAAATAGAAATGGACCTAAAGCAAACATTCATACATAAGACAAACGAGGAGGAAAACAAGGTAGCAGAAAACATAAAAAATAACCCAAAATACTTCTACACTTTTGCGAAAAGGAAAATGCAGTGTAGAGAGTATTGGACCGTTGATAGACGGGGAGGCCGAATACACAAATGACCCGAAAGAAATAAGTGAACTGCTTAGGGAACAATTTAAATCTGTGTTTAGCACCCCTAAGTCCGAGATGGAAGTGGAAAACCCAGACGAGTTTTTCGACATTGAAACGGATCAACCAAGAACAAATCCCGGCACAAACATATTAATGGACTTCGAGTTCACGGAAGGAGATGTAATTACGGCCTTATCACAGATGCGAGACAATTCAGCGCCAGGGCCAGACACATGGAGTGCCACATTTCTGAAGAAATGCAAAGAGTATTGCAAAACCGCTATACTTACTATGGAGGGAATCACTCGACACAGGACAAATTCCACTCCCCTTAAAGAACGCGAATATTGCCCCCCTCTTTAAAGGTGGTAACAGAGCAATGCCCAAAAATTATCGGCCAGTGGCTCTCACCTCACACCTTATAAAGTGTTTTGAACGCATAATTAGAGCCAAAATTACCTACTACCTACAAGAAAAAGACTTGTACAACCCAAATCAACATGGCTTCAGGGCGGGTAGATCATGCCTGT
>JAJOZX010004027.1:382500-422500 GCA_023014485.1 Bathynomus jamesi | reverse complement strand
ATTCTAAGTCAAAATAATTAAAATTCAGAATCAGAATGTGGCAAAAGCTATAGTCAAAATTAAAATTTGAGCTGAAGTCAGAAACCAAAGCAAAACTTCAGGAAAAAAATAAAAATTAGAATGGCATGTTAATAATTTGACAGACTTTACCACTGCTAAAAAAGCCCCAGAATATGAGCTGAAGGTAGACTTACTCAGTGAGATTCAAATATGATGAAAAAACTTCATAACTTAATCAAGAGTGATTTCAATCATCTGTCCTTTAATCATAACCCTCAACTATTAATATATTGAAAATGCATCAAATAATCGCTATCAATCATCACCCTCAGCCCGAGATGGAAACAGAAAATCCGGATGAATTCTTTGACAAAGATACAAATCAATCAAGAATAAGTACAGACACGAATCTATTGATTGATTTTGAATTCTTGGAAGGGGACGTAATGAAGGTTCTATTAAATGTGGAACAAATCAGCATCAGGGGCCTGACATATGGAATGCTAGGTTTATGAAGGAATGCAAAGAGAGTATAGCAACGCCACTTTTACTGTGGAGAAAATAATGGACCCAGAGCAAATCCTACTCCATTACAGAATGCAAACACTGTTCTCTTAACAAAAGAGGAACAGAGCATGCCTTAGAATTATCGCCCAGTAGCACTCGCCTCCCACTTTATGAAGTGCTTCGAAAAGGTAATTAGAGCTAAAACTGCTCACTACAAACAAGAGAAGAAATTATTCAGTCCGAACCAACATGAATTCAGGGCTGGTCCATCGCCACCAAGAGGAAATACTGGAAGCGTCCGTCAAGTCAAAATATAGATGTAATAACAGGGTGTCCCAGAACTACTATCTATTTCAATGAAATCGGACAAATTTTTTAAAAACACAATTTTATATGTTTATCATGTTTAATATGTGTTAAAAATGTATAAATTTCTAAATTTTTTTCATAATTTTATTTTCATAATTTTTTCATTATCTGGTCCAATGAAAGACCGTCTGAAGTCATAGAATGGCAAGAGACTCTCCAAAAGTTTATATGCTTCAGCAGTTTCTCGAACCACAGCTTCTTGATGATGGCATTCTTGATAATGTTGTGTTTCAACAAGATGGAGCACCATAAATTTTGGATTTGGTCATTCCAAGCCACACGTTAACTTTTGGAGTCTCTTTGCCATTCTATGACTTCAGACGGTCTTTCATTGGACCAGATAATGAAAAAATTATGAAAATAAAATTATGAAAAAAATTTAGAAATTTATACATTTTTAACACATATTAAACATGATAAACATAAATAAAAGTGTGTTTTTAAAAAATTTGTCCGATTTCATTGAAATAGTTAATTCTGGGACACCCTGTATAGTGATTTGCTAAAACCTTCGATAAATGTGATCATGGGACTGTAGTACACAAACTTAATAAAACAGGAATTACTGGAAAGCTAGGATGATGTACGTAAAAATTTAATACACAAATAGTATTATTGAATGGAGTTAAATCTGAAATCTCAGAAGGCATCAGCTCTGTCCCACAAGGTTATCTCCCATGCTGTTTATAATAATGATTGCGGACATATATGCTGACATTAAAGATAGTGCCGCAACGTGCTCCGCGGGTGTCACAAAGATACGCAAGGAAATATCAAATGAAGGTGACCTACAAAAATTACGAAATGACATTGAAACGTTAATCAGGTGGGCGGAAGACAACAATATGGAGTTCAATGAAGAAAATTTCCAACTCGTGAGGAGCTTAAGAATAGAGGGTGCACAACACTGCAAGACAAACAGATAACACCAAAATCATAATTCAGGGAATTTGAAATGCAAATCATCAAATGCAAAATTCAGAAACATTACAACATTAAAAATTATTGGAAGTATATATAAAAAGGCTTCCATGATTGTGACAGGATATTAAAGACTCCACCAGATTACTTAAGGTGATCCAGTTTTAGAATTCCTGCATGGATTTATGTGTAAACAAATGATGTTTGGATCTCAGTTTAGAGAAAAATGCAATAATAATAATAATAGTTTTCAGTATTTTATTTCAGGGACCCTATAACATTTCCTTTTAAATACATTGATATAAGCAGTGGTGGGCACGCGCAACGATTTTTGTAGCGCCGCAGCCGCAACCGCAACTCTGCTGAAATAGTTGCGCCGCACGCGCAAGCGCAACCCTTTTCAAAAAGTTGCGCCGCACGCGCAAGCGCAACCAAAAATGTTGCGCCGCAAGTTGCGCCGCAACTGCCCACCTTTGCATTTAACGTATATCTGCAGTGGTGGGCACGCGCAACGATTTTTGTAGCGCCGCAACCGCAACCGCAACTCTGCTGAAATAGTTGCGCCGCACGCGCAAGCGCAACCCTTTTCAAAAAGTTGCGCCGCAAGCGCAAGCGCAAGCGCAACCAAAAATATTGCGCCGCAAGTTGCGCCGCAACTGCCCACCTTTGGATATAAGTAAACCTTCTATCGTGTAAAGGCAATCTATTTCAGATATGAATGCAATTAAAAAGTTAAGCTTGTTCACATTTATAGTTCATGGAAGAGGCAATTTGATATTATATATATATTATATATATATATATAATATATATATATATATATATATATATATATATAAGGTCATGTGACTGAGGGGACCTACAACTTTATGTGGAATTCAAGCCATCTAAAGATTGCTCCATTATCCAAACGAAGAAAACGGTTACACATCCAAATAATGAACAGGTTCAAAGTCGCTTAGCCTCGCTGCTCTAACGGAAGCGGTATTTCAGCGGGGACAGTATTCCGTATATCATATTAATAATGGTGACGTTGGACAAGCTCATGAATAGGTCCACATAGAAAACAAATGTATAATTTATTAATATAACCGTACACATAACCTCCCTATAATATACTTTGTAAATGAAGAACTAGATTGAAACAGAAATTAATGTAACTTTTTTGGTATGGGTGGGGGTGGGGGGGGTTCTCGAAATGGCATCACTTCTACACTTCAAAAAATTTGAATTAAACAAAATCACATCATCACATTTTTTTGTGTGTGTGGATGTGTGGGTGTGGGGTCATCACAAAAAGAAATTGACTTTTGCATTATACGTATAAAGAGATCTCCCAACAATTATCTTTACACAAAACAAGAGATTTATTCTTGTATAAATAAAAGGACAGGTTTTTTTTTATGGATATACACGAAAAAGACAAAGCAGGAAAAAGTTATTTGGAAGAATGCACTCAGTGTTAAGTAAAATTTAGTGTCAGAAGGGAGGCACTGGACTTTGCAGAAAGAAGAAATTAGCCTCAGAGGGACTGTATATAGGTTTCACTCGCGTCTACGTAATAAAGAAAAGAATTTTTCCGAATGAATGAAGGACAAAATAAGCGACATTTGTAGGACACGAACGGTACGTGAGGAAAGAAATTGCGTGACAATTGTACCCTAAATGGAAATAAACAACCCCAAAAAGATATTGCTTAAATCCACGAGATTCGATTACGTCATCCAAATTCCTTTACGATTTGCTTTGTTTATTTCAATCCTGTTCCATGTACAGATATAACAGCCTTGGTTCACAGGTCGATCGTAATTGGTTTATGGTATATATTGTCCACTATACTTCTTTCTATAATTTTACAAACATACATACGTACATACTGTACATATACAGGGTGTCTCACAACCGGTTTGCCATACTTTGGGGGGTGATATCGAGTAAAAAAGTTAATACAATAAAGGTACCATTTCCAACCGTTGCGGAGCTACGGACACTTTAAGATGTACAAACAACAAATCCCTACTTGTGTGTAATTCGATAGATGGCAGCACTAGTGGTCGTTTCGTTTAATGAAGTTAACACTACTAATCCTCAGGCTTTTCTTTCAATTGGTTCTGATCTGTGTACAGACACTGTGTTGTGCTAAGGTGAACAATCAAAATAAATCAACAGTTCACACCCGCTGAATACGCTGATATGCATTCCATTATGAATTCTGTGATGGTAACAGCAGAGAGGCAGTTGAGGAATATCGAAGACGTTTTCCGAACCGCTGAATACAGAACAGGCAAGTGTTTAGTGACACACCAGAGATTAAGGGAAACAGGGATCATTGTTCCACGTAACCAAGAACATGTAGCACGACGGCCCGTTGTTGTGGAGGGGCGCATACTGGACCTAGTACAACGTAGCCCAACTACCAGTGTTCGAAGGATTTCTAGACGAATTGGTGAATCCGCATCACGTGTATGGCGAACCATACATGATGAGGGTTTGTATCCCTATCATTTGCAACGTGTGCAAACTCTTCAACCGGATGATTTCGATAAACGTGTTCAATTTTGCCAGTGGATAGTTATGCATCGCCAAATTCTTAATCGCATACTGTTTAATGATGAAGCACAATACATTCAGGATGAAATTAACATACACGAAATTCCCACTTGTGGTCCGTCGATAATCCCCACGGTATCGTTGAAGAAAACTTTCAACATCGATTCTCGGTGAATGTTTGGTGCGGTGTAATTGGAGATCAGCTGATTGGACTGTTCGTTTTGGAACAACGATTAACTGCTGATATTTATCTGAACTTCCTGACGAACTAATTCCCCCCTTGGAGACAAGGTGCAGGATGTTCTTTCAGCACGATGGGGCGCCACCACATTTTGGTAGTCATGTTACGGATTACTTGAATCAGCCGTACGGGAATCGTTGGATTGGTCGTGCTGGTCCAATATTGTGGCCCCCGAGATCTCCGGACCTAACCCCGGTAGATTTCTTTTTATGGGGCCTTATGAAAGAGATGGTCTACAAGACCAAAGTACAAACGAGAGAGAAACTCTTGCGTCGGATTATGCTTACATACGAGAACACTCCGAAATGATTCAATGGGCAGTGGACTCTTGTTTGGAACGAGCAAAGCTGTGCATTGAAAACCGAGGCGGACATTTTTAACATTTATAAGGTGTATCTCATAAAATGTAGCAATAAATACATCAGATTAATACTCTCGTTTATTTTTTCCGTGCACTTTAAAACGTCCGCAGCTTCGCAACGGTTGGAAATAGCACCGATGTTGTATTAACTATTTACTCGATATCATCCCCAAAATCACTCCCCAAAGTATAGTAGACCGGTTGTGAACCAATATATATATATATATATATATTAATATATATATAATATATATATAATATATATATATATATATATATATATATATATATGTTCTTGCACTTATTTCTTGAATCCCTTTTATTATGATTACGATCATCAAATTATTATCTAGTTTTGATTATATTTATCAATTCTCTCTCCCCTTCTGCTGATCTCATTCCAAACGTCTACAGGATCAGTTTCCTCGTACATACTAGTGCTTTCATTTACGAAATATGATACATCAATATAATATACAGATGATAAGAGTGCTTACGGAATTTTAGTGAGAATTAATTCGCATAACGTTATATATTATATATCTCATAACATCAATAAACAAGAAAATAAATAAAGAAAAAACAAACAAAAGTAGTACGCAAACGAGTAAAAACAACAAAACGTATACTGTGGATCTTGGAGGCAATGGCGTAACTTGCTTTAAAGAGGATACTCTAAAATTGCTTCAAGCTTAAATGACAAAGGACTGAGCAACTTCTCTCCGGCTATAAAGTAAATAGCAAAATAATCAAATAAAATAGCTTTTCCAAATACATAATTCAATTCGTGTTGTTGGTACTCTAAGATTATTGAAATGTAGATTTACGGCTGGCAATTGGCGTTTAAATTCGTTCACAATGGAAGGTTTATGTTGTATTAATAGCAGATTTTATTAACCATAATACAGAAATTAGTTTGCAATTTAATTTTAAGCTCTCATAAACATGTTTCGCGAAACTAAAACTTACATTTTATATAATAGAAAGTATGTGAAATTGAGATATCTTTGTTCAGTAAAATAAAAGCATTTGAAATTTGAACTGAATTTTGTACGAGAGAGAGAGAGAGAGAGAGACAACAGGAAGCCTCAAAGACCTTTCGGTCCACTCGGGGAGGTTCCTGTTATTGAACTTAATCATTTTTTAACTATTCTAGCAGTGGTAGAAAACTGGAGAGTAAAGGATAAGGTTCTCCCTAACCTCCGCTTCCTTCCCGCTAGAGGCGGGTACGGAAAAAGGTTAAATAAAATAACATGACCATGGAATATAACAAAAATTTACAGGAAAGAGGAGAATATATAAGTTAGCTCTACAATTACGCTATGCACACATAAATCGTACATTAGATAGCACTGCTGTATAAACTAACTAATAATACAGTATATTTGTGCCGATCGCACACCACCATTTGGTATCGTCACAAAAATCTCGAACACATGGTTCTGATTTTATATAAAATATTTACAGCTCAATTTACCAAGGTATCGGTTCAACAGAGACTCCATAGCCAACTCTAGGCTAGACCCAGAAGGATGAAGAGAGGTAAAGGTTAAACTCTTCATATGTACACCCACGTACGGGGAAAGCTACTACGCCGGCAAAGTGACGAAATGATTCTACAGGAAAGGGGTTGAAACAGGAATTAAGAACAGAAATCAGATTTTCCACACCATGCTCTTACCCGTCACGTGCATCCAGCCACCTAAGAGAAAGAAGAAAAAAGAAATAGTGACGGCAAAAAAACAACTTTACTTCACCTAACCCATGTCATGCATTTTTATTTGTTTGTTATGAAATTATGCATTTCTACAAAATACTTTTCTACTCTATTCTCAGACCTATTAACAAGGCATACACAAGTACGTGAGCGTGTTCTCTGTAATTGGATGTCTGTCATGTGTATGTGTCTGCCAACTCTTTGAATGTCGCAAGTATTCAACTTGGGTTTCCCGCCGTGAAAGGTGTTCATGCAGCAAGTGGTATATTGAATTGTTCATACTTCGCGGTGTTGTGCCACCACGAGAGCAGAGAAAATCTCTCTCCGGTGAGGAATATCAGTGTTTCGTGGGTGATCACCCGTTGTACCACTATGGCAAATTCAAGTGTCTCCCACTTAGAGGTGTTTACGAGGCAAGTGATCAAAAAATGAGTTGCTCGATGGTTAACCATGTTATGTGGGACACAAAACAATCCGAGTAATCTCTCTAAAGTGGGGGAGAACTAAGTACAGGGGAAATTTTTTAAACAAACAAAGGAGCACTTGTCCAGAGGCACCTCAACTGGCCAGACCTACAATTTAAAAATTACCTATGCATAATGGGGGAATAATAATGCATAATATGCATAATTTTCATTTGTGAAATTCATTTATTTTTATTGTAAAATAATTAAAATTAAATTTCCACTATAATTAAGTAGTTTCCTGAGAGAGAGAGAGAGAGACAGAGGAGAGAGAGACAGAGAGAGAGAGAGAGAGAGAGAGAGAGAGAGAGAGAGAGAGAGAGAGAGAGAGAGAGAGAGAGAGAGAGACAGAGAGAGAGAGAGAGAGAGAGAGAGAGAGACAGAGAGAGAGAGACAGAGAGAGAGAGACAGAGAGAGAGAGACAGAGAGAGAGAGACAGAGAGAGAGAGACAGAGAGAGAGAGACAGAGAGAGAGAGAGACAGAGACAGAGAGAGACAGAGACAGAGAGAGACAGAGAGAGAGACCTCAAAGACCTTCCGGTCCACTCTGGGAAGTTCCTGTTATTAAAGAAGTTCATTGTTCTTACAACTATTCTAGCAGTAGTAGTAGAAAATAGAAAAATATAAGGCTCTCTCCCAACCCACTCCCTCCCTGACAAAGGCAGGAACGGAAAAAGGTTGAAGAAAATACCTTGACCCTGGGAAAGTAGCCGAGAAAATCTTACAGTAAAGTGGAGAATATGTAAGCTAGCTCTATAATTACGCATGCATACATAGAAACCACGCAGACGAACTCCTGCAGAGTTTCGTCATGTTTTAGTCTTAAACCATGAGAATATTCAGTACCTACTTTGTCCAGCCTATTATTAAACATATTTACAATTTGGCTTGAAACAACCTCTGAGGGAAGTTGGTTCAAGATATTAACTATTTTATAGAAGAAATAATTACGCAAATGGAAGTACTAAATATTTAAAATTCCAATTTAAAGCCATTATTTCTTGTCGGATTGGTATTAAATGAGAATAATTTCCTGTGGTCTACCCTGTCTATCCCATTGAGAATCTTAAAAACTTGAATAAGCTGACTGCGCAACCTCCTGGTCTCAAAAGTAAACAGATTCAAGTGCTCTAATCTACGTTCGTAGTTTCGAGAGCTCAATGAAGGGATCAATTTTGTGGCCCTTGCTTGTACCCTTCCCAACGTTTCTATATCCTTCCTGAGAGACGGAGACCAAAATTGTGCACAATATTCCAGTTGAGGTCTGACTAGTGAATTATAAAGAGACCTGACAGTCTCCTTGCTCCTAAACTGGAACCGTCTTTTAATATAACCTAATATTTTTAAGGCCCCTCTTTTCGGTTTCTGCACAGTGCTTTGACGTTTTGAGATCATTACTGATATAGACTCCTCAGTCTCTCTCAAGATAGGTCTCAGTCAAGTTCCTTCCCAAGAGAGAGTAATCGATCTTCAGGTTTTTGTAACCTATGTGCATTACCTAACATTCGTCCAAGTTGAATGGCAACTGCCAAGTAGCAGACCATCCGCCCAACCTGTCAAGTTCATTTTGAAGCTTTCTTACGCCCTCCTCATTACCTACACTACTTCTTAATTTCGTATCGTCTGCAAATTTGGAAACTGTACTTAGGAGCCCGACGTTTATACGTTAATATAGACGATAAAAAGTAAAGGACCCAGAACGGAACCCTGTGGGACACCACTGGTGCCGGGCGCCCACTCCGAAGCCACTCCATTTATTACCACTCTCTGCTTTCTATCTTTTAACCAATCTTCAATCCAGTTGGAAACGAGTCCGGTGATTCCTCGTCCTCTAACTTTAGCCCAATCTTGCGTGAGAGACTTTGTCAAAGGTTTTTTGAAAGTCGAGATACACTATATCTCTTACCGTAATTGCATCGTATTGAGTATACATATTATGGAAAAATTCTAACAGGTTTGTCAGACAGGATCTATGTCGCTTAAATTCGTGTTGAGAATAAAAAATTAGATTGTTAGATTCAAGGTGACATACGGTACGTTTGAACACTGACGCCAAAGGGTAAACAAAAATAAAAATGTGAAGTGACATCGGTATTATAGATAAAAATACCACAGAGTATAACTGGGCTGCTGATCGGACGGTCCCGAGATCGAGTCCGGGCGAGGACTTTGTAATTTCTGACCACCCGTGGTGGGGCGTGGTTCGGATTCCATGTTAAACTATACGTCTAAAGTAGAGTGACAAGCTTGACCTTCGTTAGAATGAACAATTGAGGTGGAAGCAAAACCAAGGTTTACCGAGTAAAAACACCATAAAGCAAAAATGCCAGTGACAAAGTGCCATAAAGACCTTTTTACCATGATGAACCTCCGTACTTTATGCCGTATAACGACAATGACTAAAAATGAATCTTGCATATTTCTCAAATTTTACCTTTCGAAACAATAACAAATTTTAGTTGAAAGAAAATTCATTGAATATAAAAGCTAAGTAATTTTCTTCTAAAGTTAATTAAAACGTATTTTATTAAATACAGCTTTAAAGCGACAATTTAAGAGTTTAATAAGATTATTTTATTCTTAAAGTTTATCTAAAACTGTTTTACTTCATGCAACAAAGTCTGGAAAAAATAGTTAATATTCCACACTAACTTTAAATATAAATTGTTGTACTAATACCACAAGGTAATTTAGTCAAAATAGTCATACTGTGTGTGTGTGTGTGTGTGTGTGTGTGTGTGTGTAGTTGACTACCAGTCAGAATATACTGGACTACACCTATCTCATAAGACACAGTGCGTCCCTACTACTGTGTGTGTGTGTGTGTGTGTGTGTGTGTGTGTGTGTGTGTGTGTGAATTTTGCATAATGCAAAATTAACCACGCCAGGATTCGAACCCGGAACCGTTTGAGTAGAAGCCGCTACGACAAGATAAAAGCTAACGTAACTTGATAGAAACCGCGAGTTCTACTCAAGAGGTCCCAGATTCGAATCTGGGTGGGGCGCAAATAATAAATAAATAAATAAATAAATAAATAAATAAGGTCCAGTAAATAAATTCGACAAAACAATTCCACGAATTTACTGACTGGACTTTTATATATATATATATATATATTATATATATATATATAATATATATACACACACACACACACACACATGATGAGAGCAGCGTTTGAGACTTCAAATAAGAATGAACAAAGGTAAAACTTTTATTTGAAATGTTAGCAAAGAGAAGACAGGTCTTTATTTCTCAACTTTGGAGCATTGTCAGAGATCGATGCTTTTTTTCTTCTTCTTTTTCTTTTAAAAAGAAAACTTGGAAAACCTATTAATTTTTTCAGATATTTTTAATCTTGGTTTGTTTCTTTGAGATTATGGTTTTAATAAAGTTGGGGATTAGTTATTGATTTTTTTCATCCCAATATCCCAATGCGTTATGTAAGGTTATACAGTGTTACACTGTAAAGTAACACTAAGTTATACAGTGTTACTTACATGTTATATTAGTAATACAAAAAAAAATGTTTATCTGGACAGTATGATTATATATAATTGAATTTATTTTAGGAGTAATTATACCAAAATAGTGGGTATCTATTTTGGCATTGTTGGTATTTGAAATATACTCAATAACTAACATCGGCCCAATGGATGACTGCTATCTGAATATACCTTTATATAAACGTCTGATAATAATCGCCATATCAAGATAAAAGCCTAAACCCAACGAATTATTTCTAAATACTTGCCAAGTATGCACTATGATAGTCGTACACACACACTCATTATAAAGAAATGAACAGTGCTAAAAACATTTGAACGATTTCATAATATATATATATATATATATATATATA
This sequence comes from Bathynomus jamesi, assembly GCA_023014485.1. Taxonomy (NCBI): domain Eukaryota; kingdom Metazoa; phylum Arthropoda; class Malacostraca; order Isopoda; family Cirolanidae; genus Bathynomus; species Bathynomus jamesi. The sequence continues at coordinate 411,507 of JAJOZX010004027.1, read as the reverse complement.
TATATATATATGACTGGTTATGGTTATGGTTAGACCTACGGGGAGCTTTCCACATTAAAAAAAAAGCAATGCGCCTTGTACTGTCCCTCCTGAGTGGTGTGGAAAAATTTGACAATTTGAGTCGTTCTGTTAATTTTTAATTGCTGGTAGCAACCCCTAAAAATTAAAAATTTGCTAAAATATTTTAGGAGAGTTGTTTTTATGCTGAAATGAACCATTTAAAGGGTTGAACACATTAAAAAATTTATATATAAATAAATATATATATAAATATATATATATAAATATATATATATATAAATATATATTATATAAATATAATATATATATAAATATATATATATATAAAATATATATATATATAAATATATATATATATAAATATATATATATATAAATAAATATATATATAATAAATAAATAAATATATAAATAAATAAATATATATATAAATAAATATATATATAAATAAATAAATAAATATATAAATAAATAAATATATAAATAAATAAATATATAAATAAATAAATAAATAAATATATAAATAAATAAATATATAAATAAATAAATATATAAATAAATAAATATATAAATAAATAAATATATAAATAAATAAATATATAAATAAATATAAATAAATATATAAATAAATATATAAATAAATAAATATATAAATAAATAAATATATAAATAAATAAATATATAAATAAATAAATATATAAATAAATAAATAAATATATAAATAAATAAATAAATATATAAATAAATATATAAATAAATATATAAATAAATAAATATATAAATAAATAAATATATAAATATATAAATAATAAATATAAAAAATAAATATATAAATATAAATAAATAAATAAATAATAAATATATAAATAAATAATAAATAAATAAATAAATAAATAATAAATAAATAAATATATAAATATATAATAAATAAATAAAATAAATAAAATAAATAAAATTTTATTTATTTTATTTATTTTATTTATTTATATATTTATTTTATTTATATATTTATTTTATTTATTTATTTATTTATATATTTGTATATTTATATATTTATTTATTTATATATTTATTTATATATATATTTATTTATATACAGGGTGTCCCGTAAGTCTGGACCCATAGGGAAAAATAATAAAATTACAAAATAGTCCAAAAATTTATTACATAATCTGTTCAAAGTGTCCGCCGTTGTGTCGCACACATAGTTGAAGACGTAATCTCCACTGCGACAGCACTTTCTGAATCACAGTCGCAGAAATTTCTTGACACGCCTCCACAATGCGTGCTTTAAGGTGGAAAATGTTCTGAAGTTTGACCTCGTACACTTTGGCTTTCAAGTGGCCCCACAAATAAAACTCCAGCGGAGTAAGATCATAAAAAAATAATAAAAATAATAATAAAAATAATAAAAAAATATATTATAAATAAATTTTTGGACTATTTTGTAAATTTATTATTTTTCCCTATGGGTCCAGACTTACGGGACACCCTGTATATATTTATTATATATATATTTATTTATATATACATTTTTAATGTGTTCAACCCTTTAAATGGTTCAATTCAGCATAAAAACAACTCTCCTAAAATATTTTAGCAAATTTTTAATTTTTAGGGGTTGCTACCAGCAATTAAAAATTAACAGAACGACTCAAATTGTCAAATTTTTCCACACCACTCAGGAGGGACAGTACAAGGCGCATTGCTTTTTTTTTAATGTGGAAAGCTCCCCCGTAGGTCGTACCATAACCACAAGCATGCATAATTAAGCTAGCATGATATTTGAGACATTAGCTGTCCTTACTTCATCAATGTTTCTTTCTATCAGGGTAAACAGCCCTGTAGTTTTTCACTACTTCTAGCAAGAATTGTTTATGGTCTTCGTCATGTGTTAGTATTTTATTATATTCATCCATTAATTTTACTCCTCTTTCCGCTATATCATTCACGACTTTCCACTGTTTGATAGATTTCTTAGCGGAGTTATGCTCTTCATCATTATGCCATTCTTTAGCATCTTTGAGTACAAATTTTGAACTAAATTCTGTTATTGTAAAGAATCTTTGAGTATTTGATGACAAAATCTTCTAATTTCTTCGTTGGAATAAGTGCAGGATCTAGAAAAGTCCGTTTTGCAGGAAGAGTTTCTGTTGTATTTTGCAAGGCCTTTACAATTTTGTTTTTCGTTTCAGTAGGCACTTCATCATCATAAAAGGCCAAGGCTACCAGTTCTTCTGATAGGTACCAGAGGTGACCTAACAGTTTTTTAATAGCAGCAAATGCAATTGTGTCATTTATTTGTTTGTAGACTACAAGATTCTGTAATAATTCCAGAGCAAGACGAGGAGCGCAAGATGGCACAGGAGCTGTAAACCATGCCTTTACATATAACCGAGTAGCAAATAGACAGATGTCTTTTAGTCCTTTTTTGTCTTTTACTTAAATTTTGAACTGAGATTTGAGCATAAAAATTTTTAATGAATATGTAATTTTGGCCATCCACCTAGCCCGATGAAGTCCCGCTGGATTTAAATTTGATTCCACCTTTTGGTTCACCTCCCAAAAAAATAATTGTTAACTGCAATAGTTCTAGGTAATCGTCTCTTGGTTAGAATGTATCTAGTTGATTTGTTGCAAATATAATTATGTCATCTTTGATGTCATGAATATTTTCATAGATATCTGGATCTGATAATGCTGTCTCGCAGTCCTCCTTATTAATGCTTGACCATTTTTCTCTGAACTTCTTAAAAAGGACTATATCTGGGCCAGAAGATGGTGATAAAGACTTTGAAACAACAGCTTCCAGCATAATTTCAAATATATGGTGTCGACATGCCAGCCACAATAAATCGTTGTCGAATTTTTGTTCTAGAAGAATAGCTGCACCATTTCTAGGACTAGTATTGGCTGCCGTTGTATTGAAACACATGCATTTTATTTGTTCGCAGATGTCCCATTCAAGCGATGTCTGATTGTTTGGATTAAAAAGAGACGCATTTCTGTCACTCAATTTTGCAACATCAAGACTTCCTAATAATTTATCATCAAACAATTTTCTACGTTTGCCAACCTTACTTTTCCATGTTGAAGGTTGTGCAGCACAGAAACCAGATTCATCACTTTTACTCTCCTCTGATTCTGATTATGTACTGGTGAGTATGACAGCCTCTTCACTCTTCTTTCTTTTGATCTCTTCTTCTGCTTTCCTCTTTTCATAACGTTGTTGCTTTTCTGCTGCTCTTTGCTCTTTTTTAGCAACAGCCTTATCAATGGTACCCATTTTTCCATGACGTCCTTTCTCACGTTGTATTTTCAAGAAATTCTTATCATCTTCTATTTTTATAAGCTGCATAGCATTCTCCTGAGCAATGTCAAATAAGTTTTCCAGTTTATCTTTCCATTTTTCTTCTTTATTATTTAAATTTGATCTTTTCAATTTGTTTGCTTTGTTTTTCTTAAGCAGCTGTCATTCCTTCAGTATTCCTTGAATTTTATCTACTACATGTATTCTTTGTTTTGCTGGTATTCCTGCTTTTTTCCAAACTGCTAGCACATCATCTGCAGTAGAGCAGCATGATTCTCTAATGTCTTGCTTTTTAATATTTCTGTAGTGCATGAAGAGGGCCATCATTTCCTTCTCTGATGGTAATACGGATGTTTTTAGTACTGCAGAGGGCTGCCCAATTAGCCATACTTCAGTTTCTTTTCTTGTAGAACTTCTCCCAAATGAGCAACTGGGTGATGGTGAGTTAGGCCTAGCTTCCATAATCGATTAATTGGTATCAAAATTACGAGTTCCAAGCAACAATTAAAAGCAAGTATATATAAACCATTAATTAAAAATTCTGAAATATAAACAATTAAACATAAAATCATAAGTTGTAAAAACAAACAAATTGAAAAAGAGGGAAACTTTGACGCCTGGTAGCACATAGTAAATTTTATTTAAAATTCACCAAATTTGGCATACACTACTTTTTTGTCATAGGGAACAAAAATACAGGTTGAACAATTAAAAAAAAACTGATTTTTTTTTAATCACCGTAATATATATATATATATATATATATATATATAATTATATAGTTAATATTTACTAAATGCCCTGAGCTGAACCTGTGATTGAAAATAACTTTTATGAGGTAGTTTAGTCGCTTTATTCAAATTTGCTACTCATTTCTGGGGCAAATGCTTATTTACAGTAAAAATTATTATAAGATAATATATATAAATACATGCATTATTGCGCAAAGAATCATAATTTTGGGATTTTGTAGAGGGAAATAGTGATGACGTCATATAACGTAATTTGCTATGCATTACTCATGTCCACAATCCAATCTTCATGGGTTAGTTTTTCTAGGATGGCGTTGTGTGAAGGGTGTGGTGTGACGTACATTCGAGCAATTGAACGTTTTGGCCATAATAATCCGGCTTCAATTAAATATTTCAAGATCACGGTGATCTGGTTCGACCCCCCGTAGCAAATATCAGTTTAGACGGTGATTCAAGCAAAAGGACGGTTAGGTTAGGTTAGATGAAGTCAAAAATACATTTTTCTAGTGTATTTTGGTGTGGTAGTAAATTCAGTTTAGACGGTGATTCAAGCAAAAGGAAGGTTAGGTTAGGTAGGTTAGATGTCAAAATATGACCTCATTTTCTGTGCACATGGAAAGAAATATATGACTGAAATAATGTCCAAAAAATCATATTTCTTTCCATTTGCACAGGAAATGAAGGTCATATTTGAAAGAGCACACCAAAATACACTAGAAAAATGTATTTTTGACTTCAACTTCAGGTCATGGCATTTTGTAAATAATTACCCTATATATATATATATATATATATATATATATATATATATATATACACACACCTTGGTTTTACTTCCGCCCGAACTGTTCATTCTGAGGAAGGTCAAGATTGTTGCTGCACCTTAGACCTACAGCTTAACGTGGAATCCGAACCCGACCCACCAGGAAAGTCAGAAATTACAAAGTCCTCGTCCGGACTCGATATATATATATATATATATATTATAATATATATATATATTATATATAGATATATATATATATATATATATATATATTATTATTATTATTAAATTTGATCTTTTCAATTTGTTTGCTTTGTTTTTCTTAAGCAGCTGTCATTCCTGCTTTTTTCCAAACTGCTAGCACATCATCTGCAGTAGAGCAGCATGATTCTCTAATGTCTTGCTTTTTAATATTTCTGTAGTGCATGAAGAGGGCCATCATTTCCTTCTCTGAGCAATGTCAAATAAGTTTTCCAGTTTATCTTTCCATTTTTCTCTTTATTATTTAAATTTGATCTCTTCAATTTGTTTGCTTTGTTTTTCTTAAGCAGCTGTCATTCCTTCAGTATTCCTTGAATTTTATCTACTACATGTATTCTTTTTTTGCTGTATTCCTGCTTTTTTCCAAACTGCTAGCACATCATCTGCAGTAGTGTGTGTGTGTGTGTGTGTGATCTGCTTTCCTTCGTCTTTTGTTTATAGTTACTGATCCCTCCCTCCTTACTCCAGCTAAGTAAGTGGGCGAAGGAGTTAAGAGAGACTAATGAATGCGTGAATCCGCGAAAGCAGAATTTAATCAAAATTTATTCTAGCAAAATCTTGAACATCGGAAACCTTTTAATAAGAGCGTCTTCGACTAATATCCGAGATGAACTTTCCCTCTACGAAAGGCAAAATGACAGTGATTTTTTTTTTTTTTTTTGAACGCTATTCGGTAAGAGTGATACGGAAGGGTGTGTGAGTGAGGATGAAGAAAATGCGTGTAATGTATAAGTTATATAGAGAGATGGAGGTAACAGAGAGGAGGAGATTTGAAAGAAGGGAGAATCGAATTGAATATATTACAAGAAGAAGAGGTAAAAGAATAAAATAAAATTTGAAATGAATAATTCGAAACTGTAGTAATTCATTTTTCTCCTTTACAACAACAAACAAACAATAATAATAATCCGTGGCATAATGATAAAAAATGGTAAAACCCTCTTCATTTTAACGGTTGTAATCCTACAAACTCAATTTAGTAATGCATTTCTATTACATGTAAAATAAATACGATAAAAATGTATCTATACTCAAAACTATCAGCATCCTTCAGAGTACCTTATTTGCACACCCTCGTCCCACTGTCTACGAAATACCTCATATAGCGACCATTTTATAAACTTAGAGGCATACATCCATATTAGTTTGAGTTTATTGACGTTCTGACGGAGTCAAAAAAGATGCATAGAACATCTGGTTTTCCTATAAAGTCCCTTCGGGGGGGGGGGGGGGGGGGGGGGACACTATTCTCTCACAGAATTCATTTGCTTGTGCCTTCTGCACTGCCAACAATACTCTCCTTCGTTGTGACTGGGCGAATCGTAGATTTATATTCGGCCTTTGCCTTATCGATATCATTCGGCCCTTGGGCCCTTTTTGATCACTCCTGTTGATTTTGGTGTACTGTAATATATGAAGTTTGCGCAAAGTGCAAAGTTTGGTTGTGTGTGAAAAGTACTCATTGTGGTTTATTATAATTCTATATGTAGTACTTCATTTATTCTCAAGGTTGAGGGTCACAAATGTTTTTCGTTTATTTTGCAAGAAGATAAACGTGATTAAACGGTAACACACACACACACACACACACACACACACACCACACACACACACACACACACACACACACAACACACACGTAAATATATCACTTTAGAAAGAAGTTGAAATGAAAATTAATAAAGGCGTGCAATCATATTACAACTTGTAATTACATTAAAAATTTAGCGGTGAAAGGGAAGCCAAGAACGTTTTTATTTATTTTATTTTCCTTACTTTAACTTCCAAATTTTACCTTTTTACTCGTGACGAGAATTCTTAAAGTGACGACATTCATTGTTGCTAAAAACTATTTTGAAGAGGGTCCAAATTATGGAAATCCTACGTTGCAATTATAACTCGGGAAACAAGTTTTCATGGGGGAAGAGGGGGGGGGGGAAGTAAAGTGTGTGATGGGGTGGGAGGGGGAAAAGGGGCGAAATTATGATGGGAGTAATGGGGGTAAATGATGATGGGGGGGAAAGGGTTGGGCACATTTGTATAGGGTGAATATAAAGGGGGAGAGGTGAAGGAGAGAGAGTGGGAGAAGTTTCCTGAATAGGGAAAACTTTTGTGTGTGTGTGTGTGTGTGTGTGTGTGTGTGTGTATATATATGAAATGTTTTTGGAGCGAGAAACTAGGGAGTAGGGAGGGGAAGATGAAGAGTTAGGGAGTGACTAAAAGAAGTGAAAATCGTAAATTACTTTATCAATAAGTTTTTTACTTCGAAACAGGTTGGAGTCGCTCTCTCGTAGTGATTTACCAGTTTTCATGCAAATTCAAGATTTTTTTCAGTTTAGGAAAATCTGCAGTTGATGCGGAGTTTTAAATATTAACGGAGGCAAAACGAGCAAGCAGGCTATCGAATAAACGTATAAAAAGCTCCTCCAACGAGTCAAACATTGTACAAAAGCCAGAATTAAGAAGGTACTTATGAACAATCGCAAACTATTGGTTGAAACTAAACAATTACATTTATACAAGATAAATCAAAAGTCCCGCTTCATAAATAATAGCCATACCTATGAGGCAGAACTTTTGAATCACCCTGTACATACATAAAAACTAAACGGCAAACGAGACATGATGGAGTTGCAATCATCATCATCAATGGAGAACGCAACAATTAAAGCTTTAAAAAAAAACGTATGAAAGGGAGGATCTAATAAAATAAACAGAAACCTGACCAAAGAAGGAGGGAGACGGAAAAAAAGAAAAAAGTTCGCGAAGAATTAGAAACAGTTGAAGAGCGAAAGATTTGTCCGCTCTACATCTCCAGTGGCGCGTGTCCTCTCTGGAGTTCGACGAGCAGGAATAATTCAAAATTAATTAAAACTTGTCTAAATTGTGAGAAACGGTGATTGACTTCGCCCACCTACTTAGGCCTTTATCGGCACGGAGGTATGGGTGGATTCCATGTGCTCCCTCGCAGGATTCGAATCCTTCTAGAAAGAATTATACACGAGGGACGTAAGTTTTATTCTTGAGTGAGTGAGTGAGTGAGTGCACACTACCGCCCGTAGAAGTAGATGTCCTCCTCTGATTTGTTGTTAGTGTAGATTGAGATAAGGTCATTTCAAGGGGATGAAAGAATAATTTGGATGGCTATTGCGACAAGGTGAGTGGATTTTGCTACCATTTTACTTGGTTTATTGGTCACTGCCCAGACAGATAAGACTTTTATTTTCCTGGTAGATTGTTTTAATAGTTTTTATATATATATATATATATATATATATATATATATATATATATATATATATTAGTTGTGTGGGTGTGTAGTTAGGTTAGTAAAATGTAAATGCAATGTAAAAATATTAATGAACCCCGAATACATACGTACCGATTAAGAAACATTTATCCCAAAACCACATTACAAAAACCAATTTTAACCTAACTTAACAAAACGAGATATTCATAGGTTAGATTAGTTTTCATTAGGTTGAGTTGAGTTTGGTTAAATTAATATTTTAAAATTTGGTTTCCCAATTATTTCTCCTTCAATTACATTTTAATTTTCAGGACAAGAAAAATTAACCCGCAGTAAATAAATAAAAATTTGCTCAGTCAAAATGTAACACACACACGCGTTTTACAAAATTCACAAAATTCACATAACCCGATCCCAATAGAGATAATAGACAAACAAATTAACTCGATCAACAAATGCATCTCTAATTAACTGTCGCAAAACACACGTCAAGAATATCGTTTATTCTTTCAACTCATTTCCAGAGAATTAATCGTAACCGTTTACTATATATAATTTACTGCTTTTCAACAATTACATAACTTTCGGACGAACTGTTATAGGGATTTCGTACGTAACATGGGGTACGTCAGATTCAGGCAGGAATCTATGATTGCTTTGACAGGGAATGATTGGATGCGGATGTGGAAAACGAATTTGCTCACTTAAATACTACTCACCACAAAGTAAAATGCAACAAGCAACGCACCACAGATTGAAAGTATGACTGTTTTAAGATATATATATATATATATATATATATATATATATATATATATATATATATATATATATATATATTTTTTATTTATTTATTGTGTCCGTAAAGTCATGGTGGGATTTTAAATAGCTATATTATTGCAACGAAACATGATAATGAGATGAAAAAAAGGCAAATTGAAGAACAACTCTAAAAGAATAACTTTATTTAACGTAGTTCGATATGGGCTCCTCTGGTAGCCCTGCAGACATCTAGGCGATGATTCAATTCCAGCCACACACGCTCAAGAACATCAGGAGTGACGGATGCGATAGCTTCCGTGATTCGCTCGTGCAAGTGATGAATATCCCTAATGGGTACACTGTACACGCTTTGCTTGACGTAACCCCACAAATAAAAGTCCAAAGGTGTCAGGTCCGGAGAGCGTGGAGGCCATGGCTTCCATCCTCCTCTTCCTATCCATCTCTGTGGAAATTTTTCATTAAGGAATTCTCGAACAACGTTGGCATAGTGCGGAGGAGCACCATCTTGCTGAAAGATGACATTAATGTCAATAAATTGGGGTACTGCAAAATGTTCCAACATAGCGAGGTAGTTGTGTGACGTCACAGTGGGTTCCGCGAAGAAAAATGGGCCAATCACTCGATCTCGTGCTAGAGCACACCACACATTAACTTTCGGGCTATTACGCTCATGTTCAACATAGGCATGTGGACAGCCTAGACTAACTACGAGATAAAGGTTAAGCTTAGCCTAGACTAACTACAAGATACAACTTTGAGAGTTGTTCTTCAATTTGGCATTGTTTCATCTCATTATCATGTTTCGTTGCAATAATATAGCTATTTAAAATCCCACCATGACTTTACGGACACACTATATATATATATATATATATATATATTAGTTGTGTGGATGTGTAGTTAGGTTATATTGTAAGGAAATAATTTCATATTGGTTCATTTCATCTTTAAGATTTTTTATATGGATAACCTTTGGTTTGCTTCCGCCCAAATTATTCATTCTGACGAAGGTCAAGCTTGTCATTCCACCTTAGACCTACAGTTTAACGTGGAACCCGAACCACGCCCCACCAGCAGCCTAGCGTTTTAACCACTAGGCTACCAGGGTAGCCATTCATCTACCAACCACTTTCTTGCTGCGCGCCGTCTGCCGTCCGTCACTGGGTCTCGATCTTGGGGCCAATGGATTCGTAGTCAGCAACGCTAACCACAACACGAGAGTTCATACATAGGAATGTAATTCTGAAGAGATTATTTTTAATGTTAACTGTTACAGAATGACATATATGCAAAATATACTCGGATACTCCTGTATTATTCTTATTTCAATGTAATTGGTCGTAATTATTATATTTATGTATAAAAGTCGTATGATAAGTAACTCCCTATTTTAAAATTCATTTAACTTCCCTATTTCTTACTCAATTTTAATGAAACAGTGTAAATTATATATACGAGTAAATTCATCTTCTACATTTGACTGAGTAATATATAAATGAAAATCAGTACTCGGAATACACACACAGACTTGTGCGCATTTCAGTATAAGCCGAGTATCGTCTTTTTAAAATTCGTATCTAAAAAAATTAATTACTCTAACGTAATTTCGTGCCATCAATTCAAGAAGGGCGTGATAAGTGTCCCGGACGCATTTGAAAAGCCGAACGGTGATTTCTGTCGAGTCATCAAATAGCGAACGAAACCTTAACCCTAACCTAACCTAACCTAACCTAACCTAACCTAACCTAACCTAACCTAACCTAACCTAACCTAACCTAACCTAACCTAACCTAACCTAACCATCTTTTTCCCGACAGTAAAAATGGTTCTAGTTTTTTATATACAAATATTTTTTTAAATATTCCGAGGTACCAAAAATGTCCACAAAAAATTTTCCCACTATCTATTAATTAATTATCACATATTCGACCTCACTTTTGTTCAGTTGCGCGCGCGCGCGCGCACACACACCACACACACACACACACACACACACACACACACACACACACACACACACACACCAAACAAATCCCCTTGGTTACAACACCTAAACCATAGTTATTTATCTGCCAAACAATACGAATAATTAATTGAACGATGCGATGAAATGATCTCATCACCCAAATTTAATTTTTTGGTCACAAACAGACAGAGTTTGTTTAACTGCAGGATGCTTGGATTAGCCATTTAGATTGGTTAACAGATAAATATTGGTTGCTATGATCAAGTATTTTGCTTTGCGTAAATGTTTTTTAAAATTAAATTAACTAATTAAAAACTTAATTTTTAATGTTGTTTTAACGAGATTAACGGAGAAATTTCAATGTCTATAAATGTTATTTAATTCACGAGATTATCGCTTCCCATTCATTCGGCTCTTCAAATTTTCGTCTGGCCCATTTATGCCTTGCGTCCCTTATGTAGGATGATCGGATTGTTAAAATTTACACTGGAATTTAAAGGCAAAAATTAAAATAGGTTCCGGCATATACGAATTAACGTAAAAGCAATTCCCATAAAAGTCCATACAATGATAATGTAAATAAGATGATTTTCGTAAGCAAAGGGGTATAAATTAAGCTTTCCCATTCATTACAGTATTAAGAACGATTTATACATGGCTAAATCTAGCGAAAACGGTTATAAAGAAAAGCCATTAGAAATAGCGTTACAGCAATACACATCGTTTTCGCATAAAAACAATTTGCTTAAAACCCCCCTATGTCATAAATACAGTATCAGTAAATCACTTTCCGAAAGACCAAATGCTCCAGATAAGCCCTTCCCTGCAGCTCCAGCGAGTAGCGAGCGACATTCGGCCAATAATTGAATCTGTTGCAGATACACAGAAGCTGCACGGCGGATCTTCCTTTAATCTTGTCAAGCCGACGCCAAAATTGCGTTCAGCTTTCCTTGTTTCGTTGACGCCAAACGACGAACGAGAGAGAGAGAGAGAGAGAGAGAGAGAGAGAGAGAGAGAGAGAGAGAGAGAGAGAGAGAGAGAGAGAATGCAGGTACGAGAGTGAAAAAGATAAAAATAACAAAAATAAAAAAAAATAAAATGAAGGGAGATGGTGAAGTGAAAAGTGAGTAAAAGAGAAAGACTAAGATAGAAGAAGAAAGAAAGAAAGAAAAAAAGAGAGAATGAAAAAGAGGGAATGGACCCCTCGAAATTGATGTGAGAGCGATGTTGGAATGTCTGGAAGGAAATGAGAAGGATAATGATGGCATAAAAGATGTAGAGAGATTAATACGCACAACTAAATATTGGGTAAAGGGTCCGTCTATTTTCATTTTTGGAATATTTACGCGACAAATCTTTGTTTTGAACAATAATGATGTCCCTCGAATGCAAATTAACGACTGTATTTGAGTTTTAACCATTGATTTTAATGGTTACATTTACTTAGGCTTTGATAATAATAGCCAGTGAAGGTATGTATAAAAATTTTAGTATGAAGCGCAAAACTACTAACGATAGTGTGAATAAAGAATATAACTTTATAGTAGACTAGACCATATTCTTGAAATTTTCCATGAAGGGGCATTTTTGAGAAGTTGGTATCCAGTATTTTTAGATTAATTGAAGGGTGCTGAATCTAGAAAAAAAGGATACCAAGCTGAAATTTTATTTTTTCATGTTGAAAATTGAATAAGAAAATGACTCCGAAAATAGCTTAAATTCGAATATTGTAGTGTTTAGAACAAGTAATAAAATCAGTCTTAGTACTGAATATCCTTAACAATATGAGGTATGGGAAACATCAATGCTGCTAAAATGCCAGCAGTTCGACCAAATCCAGCATTGCTTGGACAAGTGGAGAAGGAATGGTACGACCAGCCGGATGGAGATGTGGTGTGTGCAATTAAATCAGAAGCAACTGACCTAGCATACAACATAATGCGTCAGAAGTCTACAGTTGAAAAGAGCTGGACAGTATTCAATGAGTTACTTTCAGGAAATGACCCCCCTACAACCAAAGTAGGATATATGCCCATAATACAGGCACCAACTCATGAGTTTGACACCTTGAAAACAGTAGTTGAAAGGTGTATGGAAGGCTCATGGAATCAGGGGTGTAGTAATAAATTGGCTAGAAGAGTGGTTGCGAGGTAGGAAACAGTGATGGAGTGGAGTCGTGTTGGGCTAATGTAGCGAGTGGCGTTCCTCGGGGTTCTGTATTGGGCCCCTTGCTTTTTCTTATATATATATTAACGATTTAGATGTCGGCCTAGTCAGTACAGTTTCAAAGTTTGCGGATGACACGAAGCTGGGTGGTAGGGCGATTAATGACGAAGATAGAGGTAAAATCCAGGAAGATCTGAGTAAAATCGTTGATTGGTCAGTCACATGGCAAATGAGATTTAACGTTAAGTGCAAAATTTTGCATATAGGTTCGCGTAACGGTAATTTTGTGTATAGTATGTCAGGGAAAGATTTAGCAAGCGTAGAGCAGGAAAAAGATTTAGGAGTTATAGTCACTGGTGATTTAAAAGTAGCGAAACAAAGTACAGCAGCGGTCAATAAGGCGAACAAAGTGTTAGGTTTTATAGCTCGGAATTTTGAGTACAAATCGCGCGATATTATAGTTCCTCTTTATAAATCATTAGTTAGACCCCATTTGGAGTACGCGGTCCAATTTTGGAATCCGCATATGCGCAAAGATATAGACAAAATCGAAAGAGTTCAAAGACGAGCAACTAAGATGATTCCGTCGCTTAGGTCAAAGTCGTACGAGGATAGGCTTAAGGAGTTAAAACTGACAACACTCGAGACTAGGAGGCTAAGGGGTGATCTAATCCAGGTTTTCAAAATTATGAATGGGTTCGATAACGTAGATAGAGATAGCTTTTTCGAAATATCTCAATATAATAGGACTAGAAATAACGGGTGTAAGTTGACGAGTAGAAGGTTCGAGACAGCAGTTGCCAAAAACTTTTTTACGCATAGAATAGTAAATAGCTGGAATAGTTTGCCGGTAGAAGTAATTAGTAGCACGTCTATAAACATGTTTAAAAATCGATTAGACGCATATGTTGATAGATTGGGTATAGTTTAAGGTAGTAAAATTAAGGCTTTGTGGTGATAGATCCCACAGCTCAACACAAGTGTTGTGGGATATAGGGAGGCAGCATCTTGGGTTAGGGGATACTCTCTGTCCTTACACACCCCAGTTAAAGAGATTCCTCTGCCGAGCGGTACCCCCATAGTACTGTGAAGTATTGAAAAACTCATGATCTTCACTTGCCCCACAAACACCTTTAAATGGGAGACCCAAAATGGGTGCACAGATTTCTAAATCACTGTACAGTCTTTACAGCCACACCTACACTATCCCTCCTAAGTATAGTATATATATTGTAATGTATATGATTGTAAATTTTGACTTGGTCCGCAATCGATATGGACGTTGACTTATTCTTCGTTGGCAAGGTACTAGTATTGATGGATACCGTAATGAAATTGACTGGATTCTTTGGATCTGATATATTTGCATGTCGGTTATAAATAGATATAGAGTAACATATTTGTGGATAGTAGTCTATTATGACTTGATCCTCTGGATCCAGAGATTCTATCTTTAGTTTTAAATCGATAATTAATTAGTTTTAAATCGATAATTAATTAGTTTTAAATCGATAATTAATTAGTTTTAAATTGATAATTATTTAGTTTTGCAAAAATTGGTCGTTGCCAATGTACAGGCAGTTGTTACATAAATTTCTTATGTTCTTGTGGTTCGGAACCCACGTAAAATTGTAGGTCCCCTCCGCCTCCACGGAGGACATACACAATACACAATTGCGAACTCAGTTAGGTGGACCAGCCATGAGTGGATCCTAGGGTCTTTGTTGGTCTGAAACATTATAACATCTAGGACAGGAATATACAGTTCTATCTGTGGACCAGGCTGTGTATGGGAAACTTATGGAGTTAAAGTGCTCAAACCCGGAATATTGTAATAAACTCATTCCACGATTGGGAGGGTTACACACTTCGATGAACTTTTTGAAGGTTACAAGGGAGCACATGGGGAGCTCAGGACTTGCAGAAGCACGGACCGAAGCAGGTATAATCGAACAAAATACTGTGGAAGCTGCAATGGCTGGAAAGAAATACAAGGCTATGCGTGCACATAAACTTACGTTACAAGCTTTGGTGCCTGTTAGGTCCAAGCCTTCTCGCCTATGTGGAAGAATGTGGTGCAGAAATGTTTGAACAGATTTCAAAGGCTTCTGTGAACTCCAGTGAGGCACAGATACTGATCACCCTCTTCAGTAATCCAAAATTTCTCACAATCAAGTCAGCATTTGTAGACAGGAAAAAGTTGGAAAATGTAAACTTCTCTTTCTCGGGGGAATACATGGAAATGGTGTCGATTCTTTTGATGTTCACGAGGGCCGAGCGAGATGGAATATGGGATTTGCATCTCCATGCTTTCACCTGCATGTTACCTTTTTTCCCGAGGTATGATCACTACAACTATGGAAGATGGGGTCCTGTTTATGTAGCAGACATGCACAACCTACCAGCGGCCGTGCTAGCAGAATTTCAGCAAGGAAACTTTGTAGTAAAACGATCAAAACGTAAATTCAACCAGGTGGACGCAGATCAAGCTCAAGAGTGGCTAAATGGAACTGGAAAAAGAGGTGGCGGGATTGTTGGCATCACAAACACCAACTCTGCACTAAATCGATGGGCATTGTCATACAATCTGAGGTCGCATATTGCTGCCGATACACGGGAAATGTTTGGAATCTACCCTAAGGATATAATCAGCCACAACGAATCAAAACCAGCAAGACAACGTCGAGACAATGCAGACGAACAACGGCTGCTTGCCATTCTCCAGCGTTTCGAGGTATTCATTCCTGACGTACAGCCAACAGTTCTTCAAAACAGTGCCACAAAAGATCTTGCAAATGGCAAAATACAAGAGTTATTACTTCAAGCCAAAGAACTTGGGAAACAACAAATGAACACATTTTTGAATGATAGACTTATAGTTCATTCAGGGACACAGGCACCTCATTCGATATATGATACCATAAAGAAAAAACTCCAAACATTCAGAAACCTTTATGATGTCGTACAATACAGCATGGAAAAGAACAAGAAAATTGTGCTCAAAGCAGATCAACATTTTCCGCAACGTCTTGTGACCTCATATGCAGCTGGACGTACAGTGGACTTAGAAAATATTTTGAAACATGAACTTTTACCTGTTCCTTTTGCTATGGCAGAAATGAATGGCAATTTGAGAACAGGAAACAAAGCAATGCTGGCCGAAATTTTGACTTCAGACATTGAATGTTCCGACACACTAGATTTCAACAACAGCTCTGCATGTCTACTGATAGATGGACAAGCCCGTGTGCTTTCGATTGGAAAGCCAGACGGTGCCAAGACGTTTGGAGATTTGGCCGATATATTCACAAGGTCAATCATCCAGTCAGGAATGGCATATGAACGTATAGATGTCATTTTTGACAGATACCGAGAAGAATCTGTAAAAGCTGGAACACGCAACAGACGTACGAAGACTACTCGACCAATCCGATGCGTAATTGATGGCTGAGAGGTTCCGCTAACAAAATCATGGATGAATTTCATTGCCTTACCAGAAAACAAGGTAAATCTGGCTCACTTTCTCTCTGAGGAACTTCTGTTACATGCTCCGAGAGACAAGGAGATAATAGTTGCAGGCGGTTTCGAAGATGAGCAGGATGTTCGGTCTTCTCGTGGCAAAACAAATCTGAACCCATAAGAGCGGCATATGAGGAAGCAGATACCAGGCTTGTTCTGCATGCGATCAACTGTCATTTTGACAACATCGTGATGTCTGCAAGAGACACAGATGTCCTTTTACTCTTGGTATCACATTTTGCAAAAATACATTGTGACAATCTTTGGATGATGGCCGGAACAGCCAAAAGGAGGAAGTACATCCCTGTCCGTGCAGTCTATGATAACCTTCCACCAAATTCACTGGAATCTCTTCTTCCATTTCATGCCCTGACAGGGTGTGACACCACATCCCATATTTCTAGGCACACAAAGCAGATAGCATGGAAAGTATTTCTGCAGCATCACCAGCTTCTGCTTGGGAGTAGGAAATTTAACACCAAATCAACTGAAGTCAGCAGAAACTTTCATGTGCAGAATTTATGGTGTTGAAGGTGTGGAGTGTGTTGATGCCGCACGCAATATTGTTTGAAAAATCCTGCAAACCAGAACTGATACCCCCCACAAGTGATTCCTGTAAGTACCATACACAGCGTGTGCATTATCAGTGTACACTTCGGAAAAATGCTCACCGCCCATTTCCACAACTTCCTGAAGTCACTGAGATGGGATGGAGACGAGACAATTCGGGATTGCGGCCCAAACTGATGACACTTGATCCGATCCCTGAGGCTTGTGCTGAGCTTGTGTCTTGCTCTTTTCTTGCTAGGTGTCGAACCACGCGTTGCAAATGCAGAAAAACTAAACTTCCATGTACTGCAGCTTGTGGATGTATGAAGGCAACTGGGCAGGATGGCTGTCTTAACGACAGTACATAAAGTAACAGTACTTCTCAATCTGCTTAAGTTTACGATGGTTTTGTGCAATATATGTAGCATGTTGTACTTTTAAATATAATTTTCAGTATACATTCCAGTTATTTTATTGTTTCTATAGACCATAGTCATTAATCAAGTGTCTAGACAAAACCAAAGTACAAAACTTGTCCACTTGTAATTGCTCGCTTTCTATCTCCTGCCCCCAACTACGTCACTGTAATAAAAACATTACATTATGTTAGTGGGCCAACTTTTCCCTAGCAAAGATAGAATGCTGATATTTACAGAATAGTTTCCACGTGATCCAGTGATGAAAAATGCCAATTTTCGTCAAAATCCGTTAATTATTGACGAAAATGTAAAAGAAACGCATAGCGCCATTTTACAAAGAATCGACTTTAACGGCCATTATGTTTTTAGCTATTTTGAAGGTAAAAAACTAAAAATATAGCTTGGTATCCTATTTCATCATTAAGAGAACCCTTGAATTAGGTTAAAAACACTAGTCACCAGCTTCTACTAAAAAATGCCCCTGCATTTTTTACAAGCCACTTTTCGTGAAAATGGTCTAGTCTATAGGTAAGATTAGTAGTATTTAAAGTAGTTTAACCTTAACATGCGATGGAGGGGACCTACGGCTTCACGAGTGGTCTAAACCGCTATACATCAAGGAACACCCAAAAAAATTAATCGCTGAAATCTAAAATCTGGGCCGAGACTCGAGCCCAAGACCGCCAAATTAACAGCCCAGAGAGCTTAGATAATGATAATGGTTAGCTTAACAAAAGTTAACAAACGGCTTTAAGAAAAGTAGTTTTTAAACGTAATTATACCAAGCTTAAGGTAAGTACTTTCTAATCCTAAGAACGTCCTTTTCAGTCTCTTAAAACATGATATACTTAACAGGTTTTGGACAATAAGATGATAATGATTTGGGGTTATTTAACCTCTTCGTAGCAACCATAAAGGTTATATGATGGAGGGGACTTACGGCTTTACGTGGAACCCGAACCATTATCCCGCAAAGAGAAAGCCAAAGAAACCCTTTTATTGCTGAAATATGAGATTCGAACCCAGGGCCTTCGAATTAACAGACGGCGGCTCTACCCCTATTCTACCCTGGCGGGTTTGGACAATAAAATATATATTATATATATATATATATATATACAAGACAGGAGTGTGTGACATATATACAGCATATAATGTTTTACAACTCAGAATGGTCCCCTGTAACATACATATAACTTTGGTTAACCTTGGTTTTGCTTCCGCCCGAATTGTCCATTCTGACGAAGGTCAAGCTTGTCACACCACCTTAGACCTACAGTTTAATGTGGAATCAGAACCACGCCCCACAACGGGCGGTCAGAAGTTATAGTCCTCGCCTGGACTCGATCTCACCACCTCCCGATCAGCAGCCCAGCGTCTTAACCACTAGGCTACCCATGGCATCCATTTATCTACCGACCAATTTTTTTTTGTGTGGAAGGATGAACATATGATATACGCAGATGATGATATGATATATGGTGAAGGAAAGCCTTATTAACAAAAAACTAAAATTTCCAACTGAAAGGCAAACATTTGAACTCTCAACTGCAAGAAGTTGAATCAAGTTGAAATCTGGCAAATATCAAAACTCTTAATAGAAATAAATCAAAGGTAGTTCTTTTTATATTACATAAAAAAAACTACATTCTTACCTGAAATAAATCGAATTAAAAATCTAGATACTAATTTTCAGAAACAATTACATCACCTATCTCGCAAAATATCTAAACATGGACATCACTAACCATCAAAAAATGTCATTATTGAAGTTGTGGCTGACCCAACATCAAATATTCTGGATATTAAAAAAAAAAAAAAAAAAAAATGTGTGACTCAAAATCGAAATTAAATAATAGTAATTAAAAACAGAACTTCATGTCAAACATCTTTTTAAAAATAAAATTCGTGTTGTTATAGCTCCATTTTTTATGACAAACAGTGGCACACTGTTTAGAAGAGTCATAAATACTTTGGTCCGGAATAAAAAAGAAGGTATTTAGTTAGTTGACGAAGGTCAAGCTTTTCACTCCGCCTTAGACCTACAGTTTAACGTGGAATCCAAACTACGCCCCATCAGCAGCACAGAGTCTTAACCACTAGGCCACGTAAGGTAACCATTTATCTACCACCAATTTTTTTTTTTTGTGTGGAAGGATGAACAGCTGAATTTTGCTGCGCGCCGGCTGCCATCGTGTCTCGAACCCGGGGCGATGGATTCGTAGTCAGCGACGCTAACCACTACTCTCTCCCCCTCTCTCATATAATAAAAATAAATAGCAAATGTTTACCAAAATTTGGTCGAGAATTTAATAATTTTCGTTTAAGTTTTTAAAAAAATTTTAAGGAGCATTTTTACCTTCAAATATTCATAATTAGGTTATTGTACGTAATGTTGCACATACTGCATATTTTTACTTTATATATATATTATACAGGGTGTACATAAAGTCAGGATCTATTGTGAAATAATTATTTTCTCTATTTTTCTTTCAGAAGCCCTTAGAATGAATACAGAAGACGTTGTGGCAATAGTAATTTGGCGAATCGAGGGAAAGAAATACAATGACATCAGAGAGAAGTTTAGAAGGAGATTTCATAAGCCGGGGCCAATAGACAAGACAATACGAAAATTGGTGAACAAATTAAACGAACGGGATCTGTAAATGATGAAGCAAGATCAGGACGACCGTGTCTGTCAGATCTTACCGTGAATGCAGTACGCGGAATTATCACTGAGGAGCCACGTACGTCCGTTCGTGCTGCATCATACAGACTCGGCCTCCCGACGTCATCTGTGCACAAATTCTGAAAGTTAATTTGCAGAAGAAAAGCTATCATTTGCAGGTTTTTACATGATTTACATGAGGAAGATTTCCCTCGACGGAGTGCTGTGTGTGCTGATCTCGTAGACAAATCTGGAGTGATAATTTTAATGACAACATTCTCTTAGTGATGAAGCCACTTTCCATACGTGTGGAAAAGTAAATCGCCATACTGTCGAATTTGGGCAGATGAAAGACCGAATGATTTCGTCCAAAATTGGGAGAGAGACTCACCTAAAGTTAATGTCTGGGGTGGTTTAACAAAATCTAAGGTTCATGGTCCTTTTATCTTTGCTGAAGCTACAGTTACGGGGCTTATTTATCTGGACAATGTTGCAGCAATTCCTTGAACCTCAGCTGATTGGGGATAGGATTGTTAGTACCGTCGTCTATCAACATGATGGTGCTCCTTGTCACTATGCCAAAATTGTTCAGGATTATCTAAATGGACGTTTTCCAAATCGCTGGATCGGACGCGGAAGCAACAGACCTTGGCCAGCGAGATTTACAGATTTAACCCCTTTAGATTTCTTTGCATGGGGCTTTATCAAATCGCACGTCTATCAGACGAAGATTACGAGTCTTGAAAACTTACGTACACGTATACGAACTGCTGCAGATAACATAACCCCGCAAATGCTCCAGAATGTGTTTAGAAATGCTGCGGAACGATTTGAGCTGTGCAGGGATACTGATGGGCGTCACGTCGAATCCTACTCTTAATTATTTAATAAATGTTACCACTTTATCATTTTATGATTGAATTCCATATAATTCCCAAGTGCTTCACAAAAATAGATCCTGACTTTATGTACACCCTGTATATATATTAAATTTATTAATGCTTAAGACAAGCGCGAACAGATTTAACAGGCAGAAAATACAGATTAAATTAAACTATCTACTATTTATTAACACGAACAAAAAGAGAGAGAATAATATATTTCGAGACTGATACAAATATTTCGATTTACCAAAAAAAAAAAAAAACCCAAAACAATATAAATACATACAGTATCAATTCTGTTTGTGTTGACTGAATAAATAAATTCGCAGTAACGAAATTTTTTTCCCATCAGCTATTTCACGCTTTTTAAATACTGATTGGCACCCTCCTTCCCTTAACAAATTGAGTTTGCGTTGAAGCTAATTTAATCTCTGGTCGGGGGTTAAAAAAAAATCTTCATTACAATTTCAAAGAATCTCCAAACTTGATAAATACTTTTACTTCTTTGAAAAGAATACCATTCCACTCATTTCTCCTCACTTTATATTAGGTATTAAAATGAGAGGCCTCTCCCCTCGTCCAGAGAGAAGAGAGAGAGAGAGAGAGAGAGAGAGAGAGGAGAGAGAGAGAGAGAGAGAGAGAGAGAGAGAGAGTTGTCACGCACGCACTCTCTCTCTCTTATAATAATAATAATAATAATAATAATAATAATAATAATAAATAGCAAATGTTTACCAAAATTTTGTCGAGAATTTAATAATTTTCATTTTAAGTTTATTAAAAAAATTTTATGCAGCATTTTTACCTTCAAATATTCATAATTAGGTTCTTGTATATAATGTAGCACATACTGTATATTTTTACTTATATATATTTATATATATACAGGGTGTCCGAGAATTATCTGTACAATTTTTGGCTGTTATTAAAAGTCAACCATGAAGTGTAGAAATTCCAGTGTTGTCCCATTTTACAGAGAATCTCATTAAGTTTTTTCTGATACCACGTTTTGACAAGTTTTTTAGAAATGTACGCGGGTGACAGACATTGATGATTTAAAAGCAAGAATCATAGCTGATATTGAGCGAATTGATGTGGATATGTTGCAGCGTACATGGCAACATTTGGAGTATCGATTGGATGTTTTGCGAATCACTAATGGTGCACAAATCGAATGTTTGTAACAACGTTACTTTAATAAAAGAAACTTTTGAAAATACAGATTCTAAATAATCTTGTTTAAGAATTTTACGTGTGTTATCGAGAATTTTATTAAAAGATGAAATTGTACAGATAATGTTCGGACACACTGGAATTTCTAAAAAACTTGTCAAAACTTGGTATCAGAAAAAACGTAATGAGATTCTCTGTAAAATGGGACAACACTGGAATTTCTACACTTCATGGTTGACTTTTAATAACAGCCAAAAATTGTACAGATAATTCTCGGACACCCTGTATATATATATATATATATATATATATATATATAATGGAAAATGATCAAGATCGACCACACAGCACCCTGCTTCACTCTAGGGATAGATAGATAGATAGATAGATAGATAGATAGATAGATGTATCACTCCCTGGACACAAATTTACAAAATTGTGAATAGAAAAAGTTTTCACTCTTATCGAAGTATCGCTATACCCATAGACATATTCAAGGTACAAAGAGCTCGTAGCATTACTGCCAAGTATGCATAGGATCAACGTATTAACGAGGCTTCCATACGTGGTTCATCGCCACTGAAAGCCAAAATTGCGGCCCCATATGGAATATTTATTAAGCCCATAAATGTTCAAACCTCAGACCGTGAGGCCATTTCCGTATGTCACTTCCCTTACATTAATGCGTACATTGGGCAACATTCTAATAGAGACGTTGGCACACTTAAGTCTGTGCTTTTCAAGTTACGTCCGCGCACCACTGAGAAGCTATACATAAGCAGTGGAAAAATGTGTGCCAAAGTCTCTGCTGGACTATTACATAATGTCCATAGTATTTTATACAAGCAAGAATTTTAAAAGCAGTTTCGAAACTGAATTTTAAAAGCAGTTTCGAAACTGAATTTTAAAAGCAGTTTCGAAACTGAATTTTAAAAGCAGTTTCGAAACTGAATTTTAAAAGCAGTTTCGAAACTGTCATGATTATCGAAACAGTTCTATTCACTAAATATTCCTAAGTAACATGGGTAAACCAAAAAAGTGTTCCTAAAAACATGTAACAAATTATATCCAGAAATACCATTTTGGGGATCACCCTGTATAAACGCGGAGTTAATTAACCTACGTAACATCATTTTTCCCCCCGTAAAGTGGATAAATTAAAAACTTTTTATTTCATATGGAAATAATCTTTTAGCGAAGGAAAATATTTACGACAGAAAATCGTCTACTGTTTATCTACTCTTTATCTATTTATGAAAAAGTATAACTGTTGTAACATTTAAGTATTAACCATAATATTAATGTATGTATAAAATAAGAAATATTTTCAAAAGTTTGTTCGAAAGAGTGATCAATTTTGCTTTCTGGATTATATATGGTCTGAAAACAAGGCATATATTAATTACTAAGTTTACCTTCGTTAATAATCTCGAAATATTTTAATGTTTATTTTTTTATTAATTATATAATTTAAAAAAAAAAATTTAGCGTGATTTTAAATTGTGATGATGAATGACATCATCAGCCCATTGATCAATTCTCTATGATGATCTTTCTTTTCTACATGATATAAATTGTACAGTTCTGTACGATATGAAAATTTTAAACCGTGTGGTTGCATCTATACCTATAACGTAAGCTAACTTAATCTATCATGATAATATCCTTCCTGTATAAAACAAAAAATTGGCGACAAAATTTCAGATCGATCAGATATCGTAAGGCCAGTGGGGTTCCATATTGCGTGTCAAAATAGGTTAAGGAGAAAGTTCCTCTCGGAATTAGGTTCCGAATTTGAGACCGCGTATATACTAACCGGCAACTTACTGACACTTGTTTTGACCTTATATAGTAGATACCATAAAGCTATACAAAAAATGGAACCTATAAAGCAGTGGTTCCCAACGTGGGCGCCACCGCCCTCCAATGGGCATTTGAGAATCTTAGGGGGGCGCTAGTAAACTGTAAAATTGTTATCTTCTATTAATAAATCACTTATCCTGTTATTATTATCTTTATGAGGGGGCACCAGCAAATATTGATGGACATAAAGGGGCGCGTTGGCCAAAAAAAGGTTGGGAACCACTGCTATAAACAGTCAGTACTAGAAACCGTTTATTACTTGGAACGTTAAATTTACATAACCATGTAAGGGGTTCCAAAAAACCTTAGCCCCCCACATTTGCAGCTTACATGTTTACTTATATCTAAATAGTTTTTAGTGATTATAAAAATATATAAAATTCTTTATTTATTGCAGGTATTAAAATTACTCTAGCTGATAAAGTGATAATATAATGGCTTCTCAATTAATTGGTGATTCGGAGAGGCAACGTGTGATAGATCGCATACGAGCAATAACATTTCGGGAAGCTCGTGATGCTGGAGCCACCTTTATAACACGTTCATGGGTTGCCAAAAAGTTGCGAAGAGGTGAGGACTTCGTCAAAAGAAATTGGAATAAAACTTTGGATGAATGTGAAATGGATACAACCAAATCTGGGCGCCCAAATTTGCCTCTCTCTCAGGAAACAAAGGACATCATTGAAAGCGGTACGCGTAAGCGGAAAAACAACTGTGCTAAACTTTCTAGAGAGATTGAAGTGTTGAGAGGAAAGATCGTTAGTGGTGAGATCATTCGACTGTACCGTCATAGGGAAGGTTTAAAGCCTTGGCATGAACTTGCAAAGCCAGGAAAAACTCAACTTAACATCGATGACAGAATGTGGTTTGCCCATTATCTTGAAGATTGGGATGTGGATGATTTCATGCATTTAGCTGTCTCCGATGAATTTTTTGTTTACGTAACACGTCGGCCTAACTACCAAAATGATCGAGTGTGGGCCACAACACCAGATGAAATCGATGACAATGAACATTATCGCGAATTATTAAAAAGTCCAGACTGTGTTGGTGTGTTTGTTTTGTTCACTGCAAAGAAGCTCATGTGGGTGCTGAAGCCAAATGGTCAGAGTTGGGATGGACAGTATTTTCGTGATATTATTCTATCCCAGCATGTCATTCCTTTCCGAAGAAACTCAAACAATGTTATGGATGTCGATCAGGTCACACTTCTGTACGATAAGGCCCCCCTGCTTTAAGGCATTAGCCACTCAACAGTTGTTGCGGAACCATGAGATCGATTTCTTTGGAAATGAAGAATGGCCAGGAAATTCTCCTGACCTGAACGTCTGTGAACACATTGGATCAGTTATAAAGGACAAGGTTGAATGTCTCTTGTTTCAAGAACCTGCAGCAAATCGATTTTCGAAGGATACAATGACGCAACATATTGAAACTGCTTTAGCAAATTTGCGTAACGATCAAGATTATTCACGTCACTTTTGGCAAGCTACCCAAAGCGAATTCAGGCTGTCTTGGAAGCCAATGGCGGGAACACCAAGTTTTAATGTTTTCTCATTAAATGCAGGATTAAATTCTCTTTTGTAAGGTATGATTAGTTTTACTGTACCTCTAATGGTTTAGGCCATGGGCCGGGGGGCTAAGGTTTATTGGAGCCCCGTAGGCACTTCAATTTCAATGCTTTACAAACTTTACTGTTTACTGTACGGTATATATGACTATCAATTATAGATCTTTTTTTATGTATACAAACGCCATTTTATAGAGTATAGCTCTACCATTGCACCTGTAGCCACTTCGACAGCAGAGATTTGTCTCATATATCTATGCGAGTTAAGCATAAAATGATCCTTATGAATCGTGGCCTGAGAGAGAGAGAGAGAGAGAGAGAGAGAGTGTTACAAGGAGTTACAAGGACAAGAGGAAGCCTCAAAGACCTTTCGGTCCACTCTGGGAGGTTCCTGTTATTAAAAGTTTATTTTTGTTTCAACTATCCTAAAAGTAGTAGAAAACTGGATAGAAAAGAAGAAGGCTCTCTCCCCACCCTCCGCTCCCTCCCTCCCTGCCAGAGGCAGGTACGGAAAAAGGTTGAAGAAAATACCTTGACCCTGGAAAAGTAACCAAGGAAATTTTACAGGAAAGTGGAGAATATATAAATAGCTCTATATTTAGTTTGCTCACAGAGACACCGTGCAAGCGAACTCTTGCAGAGTTTTCTGAGGTTTTAATCTTAAACTATGAGTGTGTTCAGTACTTTGTCTAGCCTATTTTTAAACACATTTACACTGACTGGAAACAACCTCTGAGGGAAGTTGGTTCCAGATATTAACTATTTTATAGGAAAAGAAATTTCGCAGACAGAGGTCCTAAATGTCTTTAGTTCCAGTTTAAACCCATTATTTCTTGTCGGATTGGCATTAAGTGAGAATAAGTTTCTGTAATCTACCCTGTCTATTCCTTTGAGCATCTTGAAGACTTGAATAAGCTGACCTCGCAACCTCCTCGTCTCTAAGCTAAACAGATTTAGGCGCTCCAATCTCCGTTCGTAGCTTTGCATTCTCATTGAAGGGATCAATTTTGTAGCCCTTGCTTGTACTCTTTCTAACCTTTCCATGTCCTTCCTGAGGGATGGAGACCAAAACTGCTGAGCGCAGTATTCCAGTTGAGGTCTGACTAGAGAATTCTAAAGACACATTACAGTCTCCTTGTTCCGAAAGTGGAACTGTCTTTTAATATAACCTAATAATTTTAAGGCCCTCTTTTCGACTTCTGCACAGTGCTTCGACGGTTTCAGATCGTTGCTGATATAGACTCATAAGTCTTTCTCTAGATCGGTCTCAGTCAAGTTCCTTCCCAAGAGAGAGTAATCGGTCTTCGGGTTTTTATAACCTATGTGCATTACCTTACATTTGTCCAAGTTGAATGGCATCTGCCAAGTAGCAGACCATTCGCCCAACCTGTCAAGATCGTTCTGAAGCGTTCTTACGCCCTCCTCAGTACCTACACTACTTCCTAATTTCGTATCGTCTGCAAATTTGGAGATTGCACTTAGAAGCCCGATGTCTATATCGTTAATATAGATGATAAAAAGTAAAGGACCCAGAACGGAACCCTGTGGGACACCACTCGTGACGGGCGCTCACTGAGAGAACGAGAGAACGAGAGAGACGAGAGAGAGAGAGAGAGAGAGAGAGAGAGAGAGAGAGAGAGAGAGAGTGTTACAAGGAGGAGTTACAAGGAAAAGAAGTACCTCAAAAGGCCTTGCGGCCCATACCGAGGAGGTACCAATGGCAACGGGTGCCAGGGAAAATTTTCTACACACTCAAATAGTGTGCAAGATTTGGTCTAACCTTTTCTTGAACTGATCCACCAAGGAACTGTTCCTGTTATTAAAAGTTTATTTTTCTTTCAACTATCCTAGCAGTAGTAGAAAACTGGATAGAAAAGTAGAAGGCTCTCTCCCCACCCTCCGCTCCCTCCCTGCCAGAGGCAGGTACGGAAAAAGGTTGAAGAAAATACCTTGACCCTGGAAAAGTAGCCAAGGAAATTTTACAGGAAAGTGGAGAATATAAATAGCTCTATATTTAGCTTGCTCACAGAGACACCGAGCAAGCGAACTCCTGCAGAGTTTTCTGAGGTTTTAATCTTAAACTATGAGTGCGTTCAGTACTTTGTCCAGCCTACCTTTAAACAGATTTACACCGACTGGAAACAACCTCTGAGGGAAGTTGGTTCCAGATATTAACTATTTTATAGGAAAAGAAATTTCCGCAGACTGAGGTCCTAAATGTCTTTACACACTCAAATAGTGTGCAAGATTTCGTCTACCCTTTTCTTGAACTGATCCACAGAGGAACTGTTCACAACTTCCGAAGGTAACCTGTTCCATGTGTCACAGATCTTATACGTAACGTAATTCCCACACACACTAGTCCTAAACCGTTTCAAATCTCTCTCTCTCTCCCTCTCCCTCTCCCTCTCCTCCCTCTCCCTCTCTCTCTCTCTCTCTCTCTCGAGAGAGAGAGTTACAAGGAGTTACAAGGAAAAGAAGTACCTCAAAAGTCCTTGCGGCCCATACCGAGGAGGTACCAATGGCAACGGGTGCCAGGGAAAATTTTGTGAAAGTTTATTTTTCTTTCAACTATCCTAGCAATAGTAGAAAACTGGATAGAAAAGTAGAAGGCTCTCTCCCCCCCTCCGCTCCCTCCCTGCCAGAGGCAGGTACAGAAAAAGGTTGAAGAAAATACCTTGACCCTGGAAAAGTAGCCAAGGAAATTTTACAGGAAAGTGGAGAATATATAATAGCTCTATATTTAGCTTGCTCACAGAGACCGAGCAAGCAAACTCCTGCAGAGGTTTCTGAGGTTTTAATCTTAAACTATGAGTGTGTTCAGTACTTTGTCTAGCCTATTTTTAAACAGATTTACACTTTGACTGGAAACAACATCTGAGGGAAGTTGGTTCCAGATATTAACTATTTTATAGGAAAAGAAATTTCCGTAGACTGAGGTCCTAAATGTCTTTACACACTCAAATAGTGTGCAAGATTTCGTCTAACCTTTTCTTGAACTGATCGAGAGAGAGAGAGAGAGAGAGAGAGAGAGAGAGAGAGAGAGAGAGAGAGAGAGAGAGAGAGAGAGAGAGAGAGTTACAAGGA
>JAJOZX010004027.1:322500-372500 GCA_023014485.1 Bathynomus jamesi | reverse complement strand
TTTCGGACCAC
This sequence comes from Bathynomus jamesi, assembly GCA_023014485.1. NCBI lineage: Eukaryota > Metazoa > Arthropoda > Malacostraca > Isopoda > Cirolanidae > Bathynomus > Bathynomus jamesi. The sequence continues at coordinate 372,489 of JAJOZX010004027.1, read as the reverse complement.
TCTCCTATCCTACCTAGGTCCGCACGCAGTTCCTCGATCGCTTCGGGCGTCCCAACATTGGCCCCAAGCTTGGTGTCATCAGCGAATTTGGCGATCCGACTGACGATGCCACCGTCGATATCATTTATGTAAATGGTAAACAACAGCGGCCCCAAAACGGAACCCTGAGGAACCCCACTAGTGACCGAGGCCCAACCCGAACTAGCCCCTTTAATTACCACCCTCTGCCGCCTATTCCTCAGCCAGTTTTCAATCCACCTACCTATTTCCCCACCGATACCCAGCGCGCGCACTTTCGCCATTAGCCGGCGGTGAGGTACCTTATCAAAGGCTTTCTGAAAGTCGAGATAAAGTATATCAATCGCCCTACTCTTATCGTACTCACTCAACATGACGTGGAAAAACTCGAGCAAGTTGGTGAGACACGACCTATGCCGTCTAAACCCATGTTGGGAGTCCCCAAGCAGCTTGTAGGAATCCAAATGGTCAACGATTCTATCAGCTATTATCCTTTCTAATAATTTACCTACAACTGAAGTGAGACTAATAGGACGATAGTTCCCTGGACTTTCGTGATCCCCTTTCTTAAAGATAGGGGTCACGTTGGCCTCCCTCCAGTCACCAGGCACCTGGCCCATCACCAGCGATTTGTTGAAGACTGTAGCCAGGTGGGGAGCCACCTGGTCGCGCACTTCTCGCAAAACACTGGGGAGAAACTGGTCTGGCCCAGGAGCCTTAAACGCGCTCAGTTTGTCTATTCTATGAGCAACGACTGTCGCGGTACATCTAACACTATCCAGGCCAGCACCTTCGTGCCTCACAGCTGGCTCGGGGATGACGCGGGTATCCTCCCTGGTGAACACTCCCGCAAAGTACTCATTAAGCACATTAGCGATGTCCGCGTCGGAGGTCCGCAGAACGCCGCTTCCGTCCTTTAAAGGACCTATCATGCTTCTAATGGGCTTTCTACTATTAACATAACTGAAGAACTCCTTAGGGTTCCCCTTGCAGAGGCTTGCCACCCGTAGTTCTTCGTTACGTTTCGCTAGCCTAACCTTCGCCTTCACTTCCCTACACAGGCGGACATATGCTAAAGTGTTCTCATGGGAACGATTGGCCTTCGCCCTCCTATACGCTACTTTCCTATTTCGGATAGCCGAAGCGATGTCACGATTGAACCACTTAGGCTGCGTTGAAGCAGGGGTGACCGGTTTTGAGGGTATGGCAGCAGACTGCAGCACCATAAACTCGTCCCGGAATGCACTCCACACTCCCTCAACATCGCCGCCGACCTCTAACCCCATCTCCTACGCTATCCCTGAGGCTAACAAAGTTCGCCCGCCGGAGATCGAGCTTACTGCCTCTCGAGTTACTACGCTTCACCCGAGGGACGCACACACGGAACCTAATAAGACTGTGATCACTCCCGCCCAACGATTCGTCAACGGTGAGGCCAGTGACGAGGTTGTCTTCGGTCGTGAACACTAAGTCCAGAACGCTTTCGCCTCGTGTAGGCTCGTTGACCCACTGAGTGAGGAAGTTCTCATCAGCAAAGTCAACTAGCCTCCTCCCTTCAGCATCGGCAGTCCTTTTCCCACTTTATGCCGCGACAGTTGAAGTCTCCTAAAACTACACACACCCTATCCCCTAGCAGGCTACTGAGTTCGGTGTACAGGGCTGTATCCTCCTCGAGGAGGAGATGCGGAGGTCTGTACACCAAGATTAACCTATAGTTCGTCCCTCCACGTTCAGATCGACGCCAAGCAGCTCCCGTTCCGACCGGAACTGGCAGTCAACCGGACTCAACGTGTCCCTCACGTATATTAGTACCCCACCCCCCTCCCCACGGGTGCGGTCTTTGCGAAACATTCTATACCCGGGAATTTCGAACTCCCCAACGTAGTCCTACGATCAGTATGAATCCAGGACTCGGTGATAGCAACGATATCCTGGTATTCTGATGCTAAGAGCGCCCGTAGCTCGCGAAACTTGTTCCTAATTGACCTAGCATTAAAAAGCATTGCACGGAGGGAGCCTTCCCTATTCTGACCGCCCCCTAGCACGACCCGTTTCCCGAACAGCCATGGCTGTCGGGAGTCGAAGAGCCCCTCACTCTTGCTGTTGGAGGGGGACTACTGCTGGGGGAGGGGGACTAACTGCTGGGGGAGGGGGACTAGCTGGGGGGAGGGGGACTAGCTGCTGGGGGAGGGGGACTAGCTTCTGGGGGAGGGGGACTAGCTGCTGGGGGAGGGGGACTAGCTGCTGGGGGAGGGGGACTAGCTGCTGGGGGAGGGGGACTAGCTGCTGGGGGAGGGGGAGGGGACTAGCTGCTGGGGGAGGGGGACTAACTGCTGGGGGAGGGGGACTAACTGCTGGGGAGGGGGACTAACTGCTGGGGGAGGGGGACTAACTGCTGGGGGAGTAGGTTTAACCATTTGGGGAGCAGGATCAATTGCTGGTTTGGGGGTCTTAGTTTAAAAAGATTATACAAATTAATGTTCAGTAAATCACCATACTTCTTTTTCCCCTTCTGGTTAAAATGTATCCCGTCCGAACCAAAGTATTCCCCATTTCCGTGGAATGTAGAGAGAGAGAGAGAGAGAGAGAGAGAGAGAGAGAGAGAGAGAGAGTTAGAAGGAGTTACAAGGAAAAGAAGTACCTCAAAAGGCCTTGCGGCCCATACCGAGGAGGTACCAATGGCAACGGGTGCCAGGGAAAAGTTTATTTTTCTTTCAACTATCCTAGCAGTAGTAGAAAACTGGATAGAAAAGTAGAAGGCTCTCTCCCCACCCTCCGCTCCCTCCCTGCCAGAGGCAGGTACGGAAAAAGGTTGAAGAAAATACCTTGACCCTGGAAAAGTAGCCAAGGAAATTTTACAGGAAAGTGGAGAATATATAAATAGCTCTATATTTACCTTCCTCACAGAGACACCGTGCAAGCGAACTCCTGCAGAGTTTTCTTATGTTTTAATCTTAAACTATCAACGTGTTAAAGTAATTCCCACATATACTAGTCCTAAATCGTTTCAAATCCAACTTCTAACCATTGTTGCGAGTTGGGTTATCATTTGAACTAAACATGCTTCTAAAATCGACATCTTTGAACCCGCGTCACGTAAGCGTCGATTGTAGAGTTACAAGGAGTTACAAGGAAAAGAAGTACCTCAAAAGGCCTTGCGGCCCATACCGAGGAGGTACCAATGGCAACGGGTGCCACGGAAAATTTTCTACAAACTCAAATAGTGTGCAAAATTTGGTCTAACCTTTTCTTGAACTGATCCACAGAGGAACTGTTCACAACTTCCGAAGGTAACCTGTTCCATGTGTCACAGATCTTATACGTAAAGTAATTCCCACACACACTAGTCCTAAACCGTTTCAAATCCAACTTCCAACCATTGTTGCGAGTTGGGTTATCATTTAAACTAAACATACTTCTAAAATCGACATCGTTGAACCCTCGTAAGAGCTTGAAAACCTCGATCAGTTGACCGCGCAGCCTCCGAGTTTCAAGCGAAAACAAGTTCAGGGCGCGTAACCGTCGATTGTAGATGCCTAACGGAAGGGATTAACTTTGTGGCCCTCGCCTGCACTCGCTCCAGCCTCTCAATATCTTTCCTGAGGGTGGGCGACCAGAACTGCACAGCATACTCCAGGTACGGCCGAACAAGGGAATTGTACAGTGAGAGCACAATCTCCTTGTTCCGAAACTGAAATTGCCTCCTGATATAACCCAATAGTTTCTGGGCTTTCTTTTCCACCTCTACACACTGTTTCGTAAACTTAAGGTCGCTGCTAATTAGCACACCCAAGTCCTTTTCTAAATCAGTCACCTCGATATTACTGCCCAACATCGAGTAGTCCGACTTGGGATTGGCGTAGCCAATGTGCATCACTTTGCATTTACCCAAGTTAAACGGCATTTGCCATTTTTCGGACCACTCTCCTATCCTACCTAGGTCCGCACGCAGTTCCTCGATCGCTTTGGGCGTCCCAACATTGGCCCCAAGCTTGGTGTCATCAGCGAATTTGGCGATCCGACTGACGATGCCACCGTCGATATCATTTATGTAAATGGTAAACAACAGCGGCCCCAAAACGGAACCCTGAGGAACCCCACTAGTGACCGAGGCCCAACCCGAACTAGCCCCTTTAATTACCACCCTCTGCCGCCTATTCCTCAGCCAGTTTTCAATCCACCTACTATTTCCCACCGATACCCAGCGCGCGCACTTTCGCCATTAGCCGGCGGTGAGGTACCTTATCAAAGGCTTTCTGAAAGTCGAGATAAAGTATATCAATCGCCCTACTCTTATCGTACTCACTCAACATGACGTGGAAAAACTCGAGCAAGTTGGTGAGACACGACCTATGCCGTCTAAACCCATGTTGGGAGTCCCCAAGCAGCTTGTAGGAATCCAAATGGTCAACGATTCTATCAGCTATTATCCTTTCTAATAATTTACCTACAACTGAAGTGAGACTAATAGGACGATAGTTCCCTGGACTTTCGTGATCCCTTCTTAAAGATAGGGGTCACGTTGGCCTCCCTCCAGTCACCAGGCACCTGGCCCATCACCAGCGATTTGTTGAAGACTGTAGCCAGGTGGGGAGCCACCTGGTCGCGCACTTCTCGCAAAACACTGGGAGAAAACTGGTCTGGCCCAGGAGCCTTAAACGCGCTCAGTTTGTCTATTCTATGAGCAACGACTGTCGCGGTACATCTAACACTATCCAGGCCAGCACCTTCTTGCCTCACAGCTGGCTCGGGGATGACGCGGGTATCCTCCCTGGTGAACACTCCCGCAAAGTACTCATTAAGCACATTAGCGATGTCCGCGTCGGAGGTCCGCAGAACGCCGCTTCCGTCCTTTAAAGGACCTATCATGCTTCTAATGGGCTTTCTACTATTAACATAACTGAAGAACTCCTTAGGGTTCCCCTTGCAGAGGCTTGCCACCCGTAGTTCTTCGTTACGTTTCGCTAGCCTAACCTTCGCCTTCACTTCCCTACACAGGCGGACATACGCTTCAGTGTTCTCGTGGGAACGATTGGCCTTCGCCCTCCTATACGCTACTTTCCTATTTCGGATAGCCGAAGCGATGCCACGATTGAACCACTTAGGCTGCGTTGAAGCAGGGGTGACCGGTTTTGAGGGTATGGCAGCAGACTGCAGCACCATAAACTCATCCCGGAATGCACTCCACACTCCCTCAACATCGCCGCCAGCCTCTAACCCCATCTCTGCTACGCTATCCCTGAGGCTAACAAAGTTCGCCCGCCGGAGATCGAGCTTACTGCCTCTCGAGTTACTACGCTTCACCCGAGGGACGCACACACGGAACCTAATAAGACCGTGATCACTCCCGCCCAACGATTCGTCAACGGTGAGGCCAGTGACGAGGTTGTCTTCGGTCGTGAATACTAAGTCTAGAACGCTTTCGCCTCGTGTAGGCTCGTTGACCCACTGAGTGAGGAAGTTCTCATCAGCAAAGTCAACTAGCCTCCTCCCTTCAGCATCGGCAGTCCTGTTTTCCCACTTTATGCCGCGACAGTTGAAGTCTCCTAAAACTACACACCCTATCCCCTAGCAGGCTACTGAGTTCGGTGTACAGGGCTGTATCCTCCTCGAGGAGGAGATGCGGAGGTCTGTACACCAAGATTAACCTATAGTTCGTCCCTCCCACGTTCAGAACGACGCCAAGCAGCTCCCGTTCCGACCGGAACTGGCAGTCAACCGGACTCAACGTGTCTCTGACGTATATTAGTACCCCACCCCCCTCCCACGGGTGCGGTCTTTGCGAAACATTCTATACCCGGGAATTTCGAACTCCCCAACGTAGTCCCTACGATCAGTATGAATCCAGGACTCGGTGATAGCAACGATATCCTGGTATTCTGATGCTAAGAGCGCCCGTAGCTCGCAAAACTTGTTCCTAATTGACCTAGCATTAAAAAGCATTGCACGGAGGGAGCCTTCCCTATTCTGACCGCCCCCTAGCACGACCCGTTTCCCGAACAGCGAGGGCTGTCGGGAGTTGAAGAGCCCCTCACTAACGAGGGGGCAACTTCCACAGGAGACTGAGCCCCCTCCAACGTAGGAGGAGGGTCACCCATCTGTACTTCGCCGCACCCTTCAGTCGAAGGTACGTCCGCCACCGGCTCATCCTCATCTCTCCCGGTGGGGGCCCATCATCTCTCCCAGGACTCGACCTCACCATTCTGTATAGGTGCCGGTCGAGCAGCGCGCCTAGCACACCTTTACCCTTGTCATTGAGGTGGACACCATCCCTCTGGTAAAGGTCCCACCTACCCGAAAATGATCGAAGGGGTCAATAAACTTCACGCCCAGCGGAACGCACAAGTCTTGTACCCTCTCGTTGATGCCAATGACCTTACTGAGCGAGTGGTCACTGGCATTCATTCGCGGTAAAATACCCATTAACATTCCCCTGTCTGTCTTCAGTTTAGATCATCCGCAAGAGACATGATCTCGGTGATGATCCCTTCTGTAAGACCTACCCCACCGCCTTTGAGGAACAGGTCATTGCCACCAGCGTGGACAACGATCGCAGTCCTCCGACTATCCACGCGCACCTTCTCTACCTCCTTCCTTAAGTGCGCCGTTCCCCGCCCAGGTAAGCACCTTACCTTCCTCCCATCCCGGTTTGCAGAAGCAAAGTACTTCTCCTGGCCCCTGATCTGCGAGTCCCCAATCAAAACGGTGTCTTCCTCCTTCGAGCACAGGAGACTAAAGCGGTTAGAGGTCTTGACAGGGGCAACTGGGGTCTCAGGCTTCGCAGCCTTCTTGCCCGAGACCTTTCGAAACCGTCGCCACCCATACACGCAGTTACACCACCCGACCCACCCCGACAGGTAGCTACATCCTTCGGTTTCTTTGGGCCATCAGCAGGCCCCTTCCCCCCTTCTCTATCAGCCCCTTCTTGAGCCCCCCTTTGTTCTTGATACTTAATCTTACAGTTTGAGAGAGAGAGAGAGAGAGAGAGAGAGAGAGAGAGAGAGAGAGAGAGAGAGAGAGAGAGAGAGAGAGAGAGAGAGAGTTACAAGGAGTTACAAGGAAAAGAAGTACCTCAAAAGGCCTTGCGGCCCATACCGAGGAGGTACCAATGGCAACGGGTGCCAGGGAAAATTTTCTACACACTCAAATAGTGTGCAAGATTGGTCTAACCTTTTCTTGAACTAATCCACCGAGGAACTATTCCTGTTATTAAAAGTTTATTTTTCTTTCAACTATCCTAGCAGTAGTAGAAAACTGGATAGAAAAGTAGAAGGCTCTCTCCCCACCCTCGCTCCCTCCCTGCCTGCCAGAGGCAGGTACGGAAAAAGGTTGAAGAAAATACCTTGACCCTGGAAAAGCAGCCAAGGAAATTTTACAGGAAAGTGGAGAATATATAAATAGCTCTATATTTACCTTGCTCACAGAGACACCGTGCAAGCGAACTCCTGCAGAGTTTTCTTATGTTTTAATCTTAAACTATCAACGTGTTAAAGTAATTCCCACATATACTAGTCCTAAATCGTTTCAAATCCAACTTCTAACCATTGTTGCGAGTTGGGTTATCATTTGAACTAAACATGCTTCTAAAATCGACATCTTTGAACCCGCGTCACATAAGCGTCGATTGTAGCCCATATGCCTAACGAAAGGGATTAACTTTTTGGCATTTTTCGCCAGTTTCCAATCCACCTACCTACTTCCCCACTAATACCCAGCGCGCGCACTTCGGCCATTAGCCGGCGGTGAGGTACCTTATCAAAGGCCTTCTAATCAATCTCCCTACTCTTATCATACTCACTCAACATGACGTAGAAAAAAAAAAAAAACTCGAGCATGATGGTGAGACACGACCTATGCCGTCTAAACCCATGTTGGAGTCCCCAAGTAGCTTGTAGGAATCCAAATGGTCAACAATCCTACTCGCTATTATCCCCTCTAAATATTTACCTACAACTGAAGTTAAATGGTGTTATTTATAGAGGTTCCAAGCCTCTCTTCCCATGCATGAGATAGCAGTAGCGTCCTAATCATAACAGTAGAGAAAAAGACAATACTAAAAGTTTTCTTTGCAGTCAGAGGAGAACATCCCTAACCTAAGCTAAAAGGACAGAGTGGGATGGGAAGGGTCCTAGTAACCCACGGGCAGGTTTGTACAACAGACTTCACCCGCCCTCCCGAAAGAGAGAGAACCTGAAGGAATTGGCAGCCAATTTCTCTAGAATCCCACGACTCGGGACCGGAGGGCTGTCACCCCAAGTATAAAGTTTACAACACGCAGAAGGAACGTGCATAACCTTATACCCCCTGCGGGGGGAGAGAGAGAACCTGAAGGAATTGGCAGCCAATTTCTCTAGAATCCCACGACTCGGGACCGGAGGGCTGTCACACCCAAGTATAAAGTTTACAACACGGAGGAGAGAGAGAGAGAGAGAGAGAGAGAGAGAGAGAGAGAGGAGAGAGAGAGAGAGAGAGAGAGAGGAGGAGAGAGAGAGAGAGAGAGAGAGAGAGAGAGAGAGAGAGAGAGAGAGAGAGAGAGAGAGAGAGAGAGAGAGAGAGAGAGAGAGAGAGAGAGAGAGAGAGAGAGAGAGAGGAGAGAGAGAGAAGAGGAGAGAGGAGAGAGAGAGAGGAGAGAGAGAGAGAGAAGAGAGAGAGAGAGAGAGAGGAGAGAGGAGAGAGAGAGGAGAGAGAGAGAGAGAGAGAGAGAGAGAGAGAGAGAGAGAGAGAGAGAGAGAGAGAGAGAGAGAGAGAGAGAGAGAGAGAGAGAGAGAGAGAGAGAGAGAGAGAAGAGAGAGAGAGAGAGAGAGAGAGAGAGAGAGAGAGAGAGAGAGAGAGAGAGAGAGAGAGAGAGAGAGAGAGAGAGAGGAGAGAGAGAGAGATAGATCCTTGCGGCCAATACCGAGGTGGTACCAATGGCAAACAGGTGCCAGGGGAAAAATCATACACCCTTAAATTGTGTGCAAGATTCGGTCTAACTTTTTCTTGAACTGATCCACAGAGGAAATGTTCACAACTTCTGAAGGTAGCCTGTTTCACGTGTCACAGATCTTATAAGTAAAGTAATTCCCACACACACTAGTGCTAAACAGTTTCAAATCGAACGTCTAAACATTGTTGCGAGTTGAGTTATTATTTAAACTAAACATTCTTCTAAAATCGACATCGTTGAACCCGTGTAAGAGCTTGAAAACCTCGATGAGTTGGCTGCGCAGCCTCCGAGTTTCCAGCGAAAACCAAATCAGGGCGCGGAAGCGTCGATTGTAGCCCATATGCCTAACGGAAGGGATTAACTTTGTGGTCCTCGCCTGGACTCGCTCCAGCCTCTCAATATCTTTCCTGAGGGTGGGCGACCATATCTGCACAGCATACTTCAGGTGCGGCAGAACCAGGGAATTGTAAGAGAGAGCACAATCTCCGGATCAATGAAAGAAAGCCACCCCCAAAAGTTTGTATTAAACAATGCCACCCTAAAAAATGATCAAGTAAACAGTGCCACTCCCAAAAATCACTAAAGTAAAGAATGTAAGTAAAAACACCTTCATGAGGAATTGTTTATTACTTATTACTGTATGCCCTTGATGATTGGTTAGGTTAAGTCATGATATTTTCATTTAAACTAAAATATCAACTTAATCTCACCTAACCTAAATAACATACCTATCTAAATAACTTACAGATCAATGAAAGAAAGCCACCCCCGAATTGTGTCAATGAAAGAAAGCCGCCCCCGACCGGTTTGGGGGTGGCTTTCTTTCATTGATCCCACTCTCCTTGTTCCGAAATCGAAATTGCCTCCTGATATAATAACCCAACAGCATCTGGGCTTTCTTTTCCATCTATACGCATTGTTTGGTAAACTTAAGGTCGCTGCTAATTAGCACACCCAATTCCTTTTCTAAATCAGTGGCCTCGATATTAGTACCCAACACAAAGTAGTCCGACTTGGGAGTGGCGTAGCCAATGTGCATGACCTTGCATTTGCCCAAGTTAAATGGCATTTGCCATTTTTTCGACCACTCTCCTATCCTACGTAGTTCCGCACGCAGTTGCTCGATCGCTTCGGGCGTCCCAACATTGGCCCCAAGCTTGGTGTCATCAGCGAATTTGGCGATCCTACTGACGATGCCAGCCTCGATATCATTTATGTAAATGATAAACAACAGTGGCCCCAAAACGGAACCCTAAGGAACCCCACTAGTGACCAAGGCCCAACCTGAGCTAGCCCCTTTAATTACAACCCTCTGCCGCCTATTCCCAAAACCCAGCGCGCGGACTTTGGCCATTAGCCGGTTGTGAGGTACCTCATCAAAAGCTTTCTGAAAGTCGAGATAAAGTATATCAAACGCCCTACTCTCATCATACTCACACCACATGACGTGGAAAAACTCGAGCAGGTTGGTGAGAGACGACCTATGCCGTCTAAACCCATGTTGGGAGTCCCCAAGCAGTTTGTAGTAATCCAAATGGTCAACGATCCTATCCGCTACGATCCCCTCTAATAATTTACCTACAACCGAAGTGAGCCTAATGGGGCGATAGAGTTCCCTGGACTTTCGTGATCCCCTTTCTTCAAGATTGGGGTCACGTTGGCTTCCCTCCAGTCACCAGGCACCTGGCCCGTCTCCAACGATTTGTTGATGACTGTAGCCAGGTGGGGAGCCACCTGGTCGCGCACTTCCCGCAACACTCTGGGGAGGACCTGGTCTGGCCCAGGAGCCTTAAACGCGCTCAGTTTGTCTATTCTATCGGCAACGACTGTCGCGGTACACCGAACACTATCTAGGCCAGCACCGTCGATGACGCGGGTGTCCTCCCTGGTGAACACTCCCGCAAAGTTCTCATTCAGTACATTGGCGATGTCCGCGTCGCTGGGGTCCTTTAACGGGCCTATCACGCTTCTAATAGGCTTTCTACTATTAACATAACTGAAGAACTCCTTAGGGTTCCACGGAGTTCTTCGTTTTCTTTGGCTAGCCTAACCTTCGCCTTCACTTCCTTCAAAGGCGGACCTACGCCTCAGTGTTCTCATGGGAACAATTGGCCTTCGCCCTCCTATACGCAGCTTTCCTATTTCGGATAGCCGAAGCGATGTCACGACTGAACCACTTAGGCTGCGTTGAAGCAGGGGTGACCGGTTTTGAGGGTATGGCAGCAGACTGCAGCACCATAAACTCGTCCCGAAATGCACTCCACACTCCCTCAACATCGCCGCAGACCTCTAACCCCATCTCACCTACGCTATCCCAGAGGCCAACAAAGTCCGCCCGCCGTAGATCGAGCTTACTGCCTCTCGAGTTACTATGCTTCACCTGAGGAACGCAGACACATAACCTAATCAGACCGTGATCACTCCCGCCCAACGATTCGTCAACGGTGAGGCCAGTGACGAGATTGTCTTCGGCCTCGTGTAGGCCCATTGACTCACAGAGTGAGGAAGTTCTCATCAGCAAAGTCAACTAGCCTCCTCCCTTCAGCATCAGCAGTCCTGTCTTCTCACTTTATGCCGCGACATTTGAAGTCCCCTAAAATTACACACACCCTGTCCACGAGCAGGCTACGTAGTTCGATGTACAGGGCTGTATCCTCTTCGAGGAGGAGATGCGGAGGTCTGTACACCAAGTTTAGCTTATAGTTCGTCCCTCCCAGGTTCAGATCGACGCCAAGCAGCTCCCGTTGCGATCGGACCTGGCAGTCAACCGGACTCAACGTGTCCCTGACGTATATTACCCCTTCCCCCTCCCCACGGATGCGGTCCTTGTGACACATTCTATACCCGGGAATCTCGAACTCCCCAACGTAGTCCCTATGATCAGTATGAATCCAGGAATCGGTGATAACAATATCATCCTGCTATTCTGATGCTAAGAGCGCCTGTAGCTCACAAAACCTACTCCTAATCGACCTAGCATTAAAAAGCACTGCACGGAGGGAGCCTTCCCTATTCTGACCGCCCCTAGCACGATCCGTTTCCCGAACAACCAGGACTGTCGGAGTTGAAGAGCCCCTCACCAACGTGGCGGCAACTTCCGCAGGAGACCGAGCCCCCTCCAAAAGGGAAGGAGGGTCAAGATCATCTCCCCCCGGTGGGGGCCCGTCATCAGTCCCCGGGCATGACCTCACCATACGGTATAAGTGCCGGTCGAGCAGCGTGCCCAGTAGGGTGACAATAAAAATCGAAAGTTGTAGTTTTTTATTGGCCATTTGTTCAATGCTGCTACTACATGAGAAAACAATGTACTGTAAATATTAGGTCATTCAGATAATATTTAAGGGTGTCTCAAGTGAGGTAAATAATTCTCCTTTTACAAAAATTAATTATTCATTACCTAGTAAAAATAAATTAATATTTTTTTAATTAATGTAAATAAACGTTAGTTTTAGTTCATAAGGTTTAAGTGCAGGCGTACTCCAATCGTAATAAGTAAATAATATATTTACTAAATATATTCCAGGGTGTCTTTCATTCAATTGTAGACCACCCATTAATTCTTGCTTTTCCTCAAGCCATACCCCTTTTTCAATGTACCAGGCTGAGACTTCCTATGATCCACAACAACCTGCAAGAGATGTTGGCGCTGTTCTTCATTCTTCGTAATCTTTGTATTGAAGGCCTGGATCAAGGCAACTCCTCTCTGCCATGTCATTGACGACTTTAGTCCTTCAACTATAGTCAAACCAGTCTTGAAATCTTCGTCGTCCGGCCAGGTCTCTGGTTCCTTGGACAAGAAACCATCATTAATTTTTAGAAGTTCAAAGAGAAGCTTTGATCCTTTCGAGGCAAAGTCCGAGAGCTGCTTTGTTGAAATGGAAGAAACAGCAGGTATTGGGGCTCGCTTTGGAGGATCTTCAGCAGCTTCTTTTTCGAGGATTGATTGAGCGATACCTTTATCAAAGAGTGCGAGACCAATGAAGTACTCGCTGAGGTACCATAAGTGACGACCGAGGACACTAAGGCAGGATGCTGAGATCTTTTCATCGTGGTACTTTGCTAGGTCAAATCGTTCGCGAGAGCAGATGAAGGACTGCTGGCCGTGAACCACGCGCTGACATATAACTCCAGGGCAAAAAATACAAATCGTTTTAAGCCAGACATTTCACGAGTTGTAAGTCTGAACTGATGGGAAAGCAGCAGGATTTTTAATGAATAAATTACTTTTGCCATCCAACGTGCTCGGTGAAGTGCTCCAGGTCGCCGAAACCTAAAGTTAGGTAAATTACCTCCAAGGATTGTAATCGACAACTCCAAGAATTCACGGTAATCATCCCTCGGCTGATGTTTTGTCAGATATAGATTCCAGCAAGCGATCAGTTCTTCTCGATTCTCATTCAGACTCGATGGAAGGTCTGACAGGGTCTTGTACTTATCTTGGCAAATTGTATTCCACGTCTCTTTGAAGCGGGAGAATAGGAGGATATCTGGACCAGATGATGGTCCCATGCATTCCATGTACGCCTTCTCAACGACAAGTTCTAGGATGTGATGGCGACATGCAAGGTATAAGAGTCGGCGGCCGAGTTTCTGCTCTAAAATTACGCATGCCCCAGACAAGTAACCAGTATTTGAAGCTGTAGTGTCGAAGCTCATAGCTGATACCTTTTCTGACATTCCATTCTTTGAGCGCAGCATGTACCACCGAGGCGATGACCTCACCCGTTCCTGATGTCAGCTTAGGTACACCCAAGAGCTTCTCGGTATCAACTCCGGTTACGAAAATGGCTAGTCGGTCACACCGAACCTTCATCGTCTGGTAGAATTTTTCCGTCCCAGTGAACAGTGAGCACTTCGTTGGGTGTGAACCTTTGTTTAATCTTTTCTGCCGTCGCCGAACGGAGCCTTTCTCGTGATTTTCTAATGGTTTCATAGTTGAGCGCGAGTTTTTGTGAGTTATGGCCGAGGCTTCTAGCCGTAGCGTCGATAATCCGGTGTGCTGAACGATGACTGATTCCTGTGCGATCCAATGTACTTGCCAATTCGGGAGTGATGACTTGGATAGTGCCACGAGCATAACACTTGCGTTTTTCAGGAGAGGCGGGCGGTGAGTCTTCAGATGATGGCGCAGAATATTACCTTAGATATCTTAAAAGAATCGGGAGAGAACTTCTAAGCGTTGTTTTCAGTCAGGCAGTCGTATGCAAAATGAACTTGAAGCACCAAAAGCTGATCATCCAAAGATTGATACACATTATATTATTTAACGATTTATTTATGAAAATTTTAATTTAATGAAATAAATTAATCGATTTGCATAATCTATAGTATGAAATAAAGGAAACAATTCTATTAAATTATATAATACACTTGCATTCTCGAAACATTTTTGTTTTTGAAGCGTTGTCGAAACTCGTTCATTCTTGAAATTTCTTCCGCGCGACAGTTTCATTCATGTGACTCGAGGCACCCCTAAATGCTTTCCGAATTCCATGAGATTTCGTTTACGGTGTTTCCTCATAAGGTGGCAGCATTGGACAAATGGTCGGCAAATTTTTTTGAATTTCAAATTTTATCCCTATAAGAAGTTGTCACCCTAGTGCCCAGCACACCTTTACCCTTGTCGTTGAGGTGGACACCATCTCTCTGATAAAGGTCCCACCTACCCGAAAACGCGTCGAAGGGGTCAACAAACCTCACGCCCAGTGGGACGCACAGGTCTTGCACCCTCTCGTTGATGCCAATGACCTTACTGAGCGCGTGGTCACTGGCATTCATCCGCGTTAAAATACCCATCAACATTCCCCTGTCTGTTTTAAGTTTTAGATCATCCACAGGAGACGATCTCGGTGATGATCCCTTCCGTCGAACCTACTCTACCGCCTTTGAGGAACAGATCGTTGCCACCAGCGTGGACAACGATCGCAGTCCTCCGACTAGCCATGCGCAGCTTCTTTAACTCCTTCATTAAGTGCGCCGTTCCCCACCCGGGTAAGTACCTTACCTCCCTCCTATCCCGGTTTGCAGAAGCAAAGTACTTCTCTTGGCCCCTGATCTGCGAGTCCCCAATCAAAACGGCGTCTTCCTCCTTCGTTCGCACACACGAGACTAAAGCGGTTGGATGTCCTGACAGCGGTAACCGGGGTCTCAGACTTCGGATTCACAGCATTCTTGCCCGAGACCTTTCGATACCCGTCGCCACCCGTAGACCTACCCGCACTTACAGCACCCGACCCACCCCGACCGGCAGCTACATCCTTTGGCTTCTTTGGGCCATTAGTTGGCCCTTCCCACTCTTCTCTATCGGCCCCTTCTTTGCGCCCTCCCCTCCCTCCACCTTGCGCCGCGGTTCCGTGTATTCCACATGGGTCGCTGGTGATTTCCAACACTGATTTTGCATCTCAGCCCCCAATTGCACCTCTACCCTTTCTCCGCGATCTCGAGCTCTGTCCAGTCCGCCGCTGGACCGCCTTTCTAGGGAGACTATCCTATCAATAAGATCTGGATGGCTCAAGCCGCCGGACCCTCTCCTCTAGCCTCTCGTACAACTGCATGAGTTCGTAAAAGCGGCACATGCTGGAGTGGTTGATCTTCTCGAAGCAAACTTCTTTGAAGTTTGTCACCCACTGGTTTACTCCACACCTCGTGCACTCAGCCTTCAGTTTCTGCGGTCCAATCATTGTAACTTATTTTTCTAACTCCGAATACACTGAGTAAGATAAAGCGTTCTAGCAATGAAAACTATCGAAAACTTTCTGACCAGTAAAGAAAAATGGAGGGAGTCGGTGAATTCTTCCTGCGCAAGCCGCATCCGCCTATCTGCAAGTGACGTTCATCCCATCCAGAAGACTACACCTCTCGCTGCTGTCGCACCGACCAAGGGTCTCCCGAGGGCCGGACAGTCCCAAACGTGTCGCAGCTACTAACTGACAAACACCCGCGACGCAGGCGTCACGGATTTCCCGCAAGGAGCGACAGCGAGATGCAACTCCTTACTAAGTCTTACTAGCCACTCACAAACGGACAGACTCTTAGAATCCAGTGTTCAAGGGATATCCCACCAGACCCAGCAGCTACGCCCGAGATTTTCCGCTGGCCTGGCAGCCAGCTGGGCAGTAAAGCTCTCTCGCATAAGAGCAGTACAACCAAGCACCATCAATTGGTCACCAAAGAACGGTCGCAGTGGGCTGGTCAAGCCATTACGCGTTCGGAATGGCCTTAACGGGGCACTAGCCACACTCCATTAATCGCGCCCTTACGCAGTCTCTCACGACCTACGAGCGTTAAATGGTGTTATTTATAGAGGTTCCAAATCCTCTCTTCCCACGCATGAGGTAGCAGTAGGGTCTTTGCAGTACAAGTAGAGAAAAGACTTAACATTAAAAGAAAAGTAGATTTTTTTTTTCAGTCAGAGGAAAGCATCCTTAACCTAAGCTAAAAGGACAAAGTAGGGTAATAAAAACCCACTCTAATAGACAGAATTTATTTCCACAACATTTTCGATGCCCACTGGCATCCTCTTCGGGTGGATACAGAAAAATGAATGAACCAAAAACAAGAGGGAAAAACAGTCCAGGGACCATTAAGAAATTCGCACCTAGGTTAGATCCCGTTCTCCCCACACTGGAAGGGCATTTTTTTTTTTTTTTATATTAAAGGGACCCGCTTATAGGTACATTCGGACAAATTTAAAACTATCTGCTTGTTCTATACATACAGATTCTATTATTTTGACATAATTACTGCATTTACGTTTCTTAACATTTATTATTATTACCTTTACACTAATTATTACATCCATTTTATTACCTTTATTATTACATTTATTGCATTTATATTTCCACAATTATTACTTCCATTATTACATTTACATTTATTATTCCATTTACATTTTACCGAATAAAAAAAAAAAAACGAATGAACCAAAAGCGAGTAAGGAAACAATCCAGACACATTTAGGAAATTCACACTTAGGTTAGAACCCGTTCACCCGACGCCGTAAGGGATTTTTTGACCAAGAATCTCATTAAAGGGTCTAACTTATAAGTACCTTCGCACAAATTAAAATTATCTCCTTTTTCTATACATACAGATTCTATTATTTTTCTTTTGACATAATTATTACATTTATAAAGTACCTTACTTGATTCCCAATCTATAGCGACGGGTGAACGGATTCTAACCTAAGTGTGAATTTCTTAAATGGCTCTGGATTGTTTCCTTACTCGCTTTTGGTTCATTCGTTTTTCGATTTATAATTTCTGTATAATAAACAACAATGAAATAATCATTGTAATAATAAATTTATAATTTTTGTAATAAATAATAATGCAATATTAAATGTAATAAATTTAATAATAAAGGTAGTAATTATGTAAAAAATAATAGAATCTGTATGTATAGAACAAGAAGATAGTTTTAAATTTGTGCGAATGTACTTATAAGCGGGTCCCTTTAATTAAAAAAAAATTAAAAATGTCCTTCCAGTGTGGGGAGAACAGGATCTAACCAAGGTGCGAATTTCTTAATGTTCCCTGGACTGTTTTGCCTCGTTTTTTGGTTTATTCGTTTTTCTGTATCCACCCGAAGGGGATGCCAGTGGGCATCGAAACTGTTGTGGAAATAAAGTAATAAACTCTGTCTATTAGAGTGGGTTTTTATTATCATATTTTGACCTTTACGTAGAAAAAAGAAGTTTTTTGCATTGACAAAGTAGGGATGGGATGGGCTAGGATCCTAGTAACCTACGGGACAGGATTGTACAACAAACTTCACCCGCCCTCGAGAGAAAGAGAAAAAAAAGAGAGAGAGAGAGAGAGAGAGAGAGAGAGAGAGAGAGAGAGAGAGAGTTACAAGGAAAAGAAGCACCTCAAAAGGCCTTGCGGCCCATACCGAGGAGGTACCAATGGCAACGGGTGCCAGGGAAAATTTTGTAAAAGTTTATTTTTCTTTCAACTATCCTAGCAGTAGTAGAAAACTGGATAGAAAAGTAGAAGGCTCTCTCCCCACCCTCCGCTCCCTCCCTGCCAGAGGCAGGTACGGAAAAAGGTTGAAGAAAATACCTTGACCCTGGAAAAGTAGCCAAGGAAATTTTACAGGAAAGTGGAGAATATATAAATAGCTCTATATTTAGCTTGCTCACAGAGACCGAGCAAGCGAACTCCTGCAGAGGTTTCTGAGGTTTTAATCTTAAACTATGAGTGTGTTCAGTACTTTGTCTAGCCTATTTTTAAACAGATTTCACTTTGACTGGAAACAACCTCTGAGGGAAGTTGGTTCCAGATATTAACTATTTTATAGGAAAAGAAATTTCCGCAGACTGAGGTCCTAAATGTCTTTACACACTCAAATAGTGTGCAAGATTTGGTCAAACCTTTTCTTGAAATGATCCACAGAGGAACTGTTCACAACTTCTGAAGGTAAACTGTTCCACGTGTCACAGATCTTATACGTAAAGTAATTCCCACACACACTAGTCCTAAACCGTTTCAAATCCAACTTCCAACCATTGTTGCGAGTTGGGTTATCATTTAAATTAAACATGCTTCTAAAATCGACATCGTTGAACCCGCGTAAGAACTTGAAAACCTCGATCAGTTGACCGCGCAGCCTCCGAGTTTCCAGCGAAAACAAGTTCAGGGCGCGTAACCGTCGATTGTAGCCCAAATGCCTAACGGAAGGAATTAACTTTGTGGCCCTTGCCTGCACTCGCTCCAGCCTCTCAATATCTTTCCTGAGGGTGGGCGACCAAAACTACACAGCATATTCCAGGTGCGGCCGAACCAGGGAATTGTACAGAGAGAGCACAATCTCCTTGTTCCGAAACTGAAATTGCCTCCTGATATAAGCTAACAGCTTCTGGGCTTTCTTTTCCACCTCTACGCGCGGTTTTGTAAATTTAAGGTCGCTGCTAATTAGCACACCCAAGTCCTTTTCCAAATCAGTCGCCTCGATATTACTCCCCAACATTGAGTAGTCCGACTTGGGATTGGCGTAGCCAATGTGCATCACTTTCCATTTACCCAAGTTAAACGGCATTTGCCATTTTTCGGACCACTCTCCTATCCTACCTAGGTCCGCACGCAGTTCCTCGATCGCTTCGGGCGTCCCAACATTGGCCCCAAGCTTGGTGTCATCAGCGAATTTGGCGATCCGACTGACGATGCCACCGTCTATATCATTTATGTAAATGATAAACAACAGTGGCCCCAAAACGGAACCCTGAGGAACCCCACTAGTGACCGAGGCCCAACCCGAACTAACCCCTTTAATTACAACCCTCTGCTGCCTATTCTTCAGCCAGTTTTCAATCCACCTACCTACTTCCCCACCGATACCCAGCGCGCGCACTTTCGCCATTAGCCGGCGGTGAGGTACCTTATCAAAGGCTTTCTCAAAGTCGAGATAAAGTATATCAATCGCCCTACTCTTATCATACTCACCCAACATGACGTGGAAAAACTCCAGCAAGTTGGTGAGAGACGACCTATGCCGTCTAAACCCATGTTGGGAGTCCCCAAGCAGCTTGTAGGAATCCAAATGGTCGATCCTATCGGCTATTATCCCCTCTAATAATTTACCTACAACCGAAGTGTGACTAATGGGACGATAGTTCCCTGGACTTTCGTGATCCCCTTTCTTAAAGATAGGGGTCGCGTTGGCTTCCCTCCAGTCACCAGGCACCTGGCCCGTCTCCAACGATTTGTTGAAGACTGTAGCCAGGTGGGGAGCCACCTGGTCGCGCACCTCCCGCAACACTCTGGGGAGAAACTTGTCTGGCCCAGGAGCTTTAACCGCGCTCAGTTTGTCTATTCTATCGGCAACGACTGTCGCGGTACATCGAACACTATCCAGGCCAGCACCTTCGTGCCTGACGCCTGGCTCGGGGATGATGCGGGTGTCCTCCCTGGTGAACACTCCCGCAAAGTACTCATTGAGCACATTGGCGATGTCCGCGTCGGAGGTCCGCAGAACGCCGCTTCTAATGGGCTTTCTACTATTAACATAACTGAAGATATATATATATATATATATCTTTCATTCTGTGCTTCTCTTCTTCTCTTAGAATCTCATCTGCTTTCTCGCATTTCCCATCGGCGGGATACATTCTTCCGTCTAATTAGACATCACACCGCCCCATCCTTTTCTCATGGTGGAGACGTGCACAGCTAATTGAAGGCGAATGATCTGCATACGCCAACTTCTCATAGGACAAGCCAAAAGGATGTCAGAGCCTCGCTAATTGATTACGAGAGAGAGATAATTACTTACAACCGGGGTAAACTTATCCCACCTGCCCCCTCACCCCAAACTCCCCCTTGGATCCCTCTCAAAGGCCCTCTTCACCACATTTTCACCGCATATTTTAAACTTCCACAAATCGCTTAAGTAATTCGAATCGATTGTATTCACCTTTTTATCATCACACTTACGAGACGAGATGAGTTTTTCACCATTTTTATTACACAGTGTTATCTTGATATACCAACACGAATACGTACCTGAAAAGAAAGAAAAAAAATCATTATTAGGATGTAAATAATGTTTAATTTAAGTTAGTGTTGTGCAATCATTTCAAAAAGTTGGGTGCAACGTTATTTTAAAAATGTAACCTGTCAAGCAGAGTCAGTCCTCGTGTGACAACAAATTCAGTGAATTTGGGTTTCTCGTGTAATATTTACGACTATTTCATGTACTTATAACAATTTTTTTTCGACGGTGTAATAAATACATATGTTGTTATGCAAATAATAATTCTAATAAAATAATAATAATAATATTATTATTATTTGGCATGCAAACACCTGGCAATCATTACACTGCAAAAAAAATGTTAAGGTAAGCAAACTAAACAACAAAATGTTTAATATATACATTGCGAGTAACACATTCCCACACTCAAGGACTGATTATGCTTGACACGTCCCATTTCAAAAATAGCGCAGGACTAAACTTTTTTGTAATAACTGTACACTACCTATATATACACTCGAAAATCAAAAAGTTGTTAACGCTAATTCCGCATGGATACAGACATTCTTGTTGAACATCCTTAAAGTTTTGACGTACAAATGAAGTTCCTATAATAGCTTAAACGCTTCGCAAAGAAAATTTAAATTGTATCAACAAAAAATTAAAAGTAATAAAAGTTTTATTAATATCTGTCCTTAAATAAAAAAAGTATCCTCTTCGTATGGTTTTTTTTTCAATCTAAAATACTTTGAACTTTTAAATGATACAATAAACTGTCCAGTTTAAGAGTTATAATTTATACATTAATCCTTAACTGGCTCAAAGTTTAAGCCCTTGCCTATTCTTGAAATTGAATTTACAATTTAGATGAACTTATGAATGAATTGGAATAAAAACCAGAAAGGGACAAGAGGTTAAAACCGTGTAGAAGTAATCCTCCTGCCTTTTGAATATTGATGAGACTTAATTGTAGTTTCCCCAATACTTCCCATATGGAATTCTATCCCGTTAAGTTTTTAATAGTTTTAATTCGTTTATATTCTATTTACCTTACTTATTTACACATTCATCTAAATGGAAAAATACTCACCTGGCTTGGGTTCATCCAATATGTTAGGTAATGTAATGTTTATGTATTGTGTGATATACCTGTGTGGTAAAACTATCAGCAGTAATAATGCCATAGGTTGAACATGACACGTGGTAAAAAATGTCATAGTTTCAACATGCGTGGTAAAAAATGCCATAGGTTAGGTTGGGATAGGTGAAAATTTAAATTCATATGTTAAGAGGAGCTACGTCATGGCCAATGTCGTAACACCGCTTCCCGTCCATCAGCGAAGTTAAGCGACATTGGGCCTGGGTAGCAGTTAGATGGGAGACAGTCCTCTGCTTCCAAATTATGTAACGACCCATGGTTCGGATTCCACATAAAGCTGTAGCTCTCCTCTGTCATATGACTTTAGATGTGGCAAAGGGAGTTAAATATGTATTAAAGGGGAATATGTCATTGAAATTTCATAAAATATTACATAAATAAATTATGGCATTTTTATCTATAACATTATTACACTATGGCATTGTTACCTATAATCATTTTATGTCGACAACCATTGTATTTTATACTTAATTTTACACCTTTTTCATCCCTTTAATCTCTATATCCTGCAATATCTATAAAGCTTTGTCAAACACTGCATTCTGTTGATAAAGCATAAAATTTGCTTGCCAGTGGCAAATTCATGTGAAGGAAAGCATTTACAGACTCATTTATTTGTCGTTATATTTGTCGTTACACTCGATGTAGGTTCCTTGTAGATGTATAAACAAAGCAATGAATAAAAAATGTTTGAACGATGAAATTATCACCCTGTATTTATAACTATTAATATATAACCTCTGACTTTTTCAGAAAAATTTTCACTTATTTTTTCAAGAAGTTTATAGGACATTCCTTCATTATGAAGGATTGTCCTCCATATCATCAGTATGACATTTGTTCTCTTGAATTCTGCGAGAATGTGACAGTTTTCCAAATGAGAAGCTGTAAGTAAGTTCCAAATTCCATTTTTAATGTAGAATTCCATTTTTCAGTAAACTCAAAACTTTTTCACGATGTATATATGATAATACTTTAAAAACCCATTTTACAATGCATATTTTGTAGATATATGATCAGTGGATAGAGACAGTATATATATATGATCTTCGCGAGGGAAATAAATACATTTCAGACGACACTGCTCTAAACTTGGAAAATTTGATCTGCATTGTAATGAGGTATTTGCATCTGTTATAGTTCTCTTTACGCTTCCGTTCTCCCCTAAATGTCTCATTAAGATAAGGTATAAATTACTCTCGATTCAAGTTCTATAAAACGCTTCTGATAATAAGCTAAAAAGCCTATTCATCCGCGCCTTTACGTAGAACAACTGTATGGATATTAGGGGTAACGGCCGATACTAGATACAAAAGATTCGCCATCTGTCTATATGTAAAGATTTTAGATTTACGTTGTGCCTTTTTTTTCTTTTGTTAAACCACACATGCAAAATAACACATTGTGTAGACATATAAATTTTGATAAACATATTCAGAATAGATGCAAATTTGCATTTTGAATCTAACAAAGAAAAAAGTTTCACTCTGAATAACAAATCTAGAATATAAAGTCCATTATCTATTACTTTATCATCCGTATATATATATATATATATATATATATATATATATATATATATATAATGGTGTGTGTGTATATATATGTGTGTGTGTGTGTGTGTGTGTGTGTGTGTGTGTGTGTGTGTGTAAGAATTAATAAAAAGTATCATGGTAAAAAAGATATAGAACTAAATGTTTCTTATATATCGTTCGCACGCAACTTTTTAATGTATTTTATGTAACCCAGGCGAGTGAAACAAAGAAAAAAATTAATAACGAAAAATACACACACAACCACACAACACACCAACACACACACACACACACACACGACGTTACTGAAATGTATTTATTTATTTCCACGCTTGCAGCTTCGGATTCTCGTCTTTGTTATAGGAGCTGCTTCCACCATGAACATAAAAACTTATCCTTCTGGTAATTTTTTCTTTTACTTTTTCCTCTCCCCCCCCCTTCCACTCCTGCGTTGTATAGCACTTCCGGTCTGAAAATGCTCACTTTTGATTGGCTGTCTGTGACCCCTCAGCTTTTCTGCTAAGACCTCTCTCTGACGCTTGTATGGGCCGTAAACAATAAAAGACCAAAGAAATTCTCTTCGGTATCTCGGGCCTTCGTCATTATTCTGAATACCGAATATCGATTTACGGACAATTTTGTGAATAACGGCCGATTTGAAGCGTTTGATTTTATACACTATCCAAATTTCCTTAATTTTTATATTTGTAATTCAATTTCTTTGTTTTATATTTTATTGAAAGAAATATACACAAACTTTAATGTTTCATAATTATACAGGTAATGGGCACATATATGATTTTATGAATAATTAATTATACAGATGAATAGCATATACACGCTATTATAAATAATTCTAGACTATATTAATGGCAATTAACAATTTTTTTATATTACACCTTAGTGGTACGTTCGTAAATTGATTTTTCATCATTTAATCTATAGCTACAAATTAAGTTTTTTATAAAATTTAACAAAAAATGAGTATTTTTTTTTAATATAAAATAAAATGTACTTTAAAGCAATTTATGTACGCGTGAACCACCATTATCTGTTCTTTATATATATATATATACTCAAAAAAAACCTTATTTAATTTAAACAATTTAAGCAAAAATTTGTTTAGATTAACAGTTTACTGTTCAAAATTATGAAGGTCACCTTTCGTTAAAATTTAACAAAATAAATTATGTTATTTCAAAATAAATTTAATTTAGATTAAACAAATGTAAAATTATATTTACTTTGAATTAAACACTTTCAAATTTCTCACATGGAGTCATCAAGCCCAATACCATACGTAAATATCGTTCCATGCGTGTTTAATCTAAACTAAATTAACATCAACATCATTACTTATTTACTTCAATATTAACAAAACTGGGCCTCATAATTTTTGAACACACAGCACTTGTTAGTCTAGAAATGCAAAAAAATTTTTGTTTAAACTAAATAGGTTTTTGGGTGTAACCAAATTTATTTAAAGAGAAACAAAACTTTCTTTGATATGTACATATGTATACCGAAGCTAGAAACAAAAACAAAAAAGGGAGCAAAAAATCAAAACCCATAAAAAACACTAACTCGTTGTAAAAAACAAATAAAACCCATGTTTTTCATTTGTTTACACGAAATTAAAGTCGAAAAGAACAACAATCAAATAAATTACCAGGAGACAAGGGCAAGGAGCCCTTCAGAGTCCGAAATAGGCCTAGAGCTTAAAAGGCTGGTGGTAATTAGGCCTTTTTGGGAACAATGCGCCTACGACAGTCTGGCCGCCTGTTTCTTTCGAAACTCTTTCTCGGGATCAATTTGAGCAGTTTTTGGAAAAACGAAATTAGGGTTCTACCAATATTTTAGCAATTTACTTGGTTTAATTACACAAATTATATTTATATATATATATGGTGGCCAAGATACAGAAGCCCAATTGAATTTTGTTAAAAAAAATAATGAGGCTACTTTATCTTGGGTCACCCTATATATATATATATATATATATATGGCTGACAAAAGTAAATAGACACTACGATGCTTTGTCCTCAAAAACGTGTCAGCTTTACATAATGGAAAGGAAAAGCAACACGATTCTAAATATATTTATTCAATAAATCTGTTATTATTAACCAACTTTTATTATAAAATGAAAACTATGGAAAACCAAAGGTGTCTATTTACTTTTGTCAAATATACTGTGTGTGTGTGTGTGTGTGTGTGTGTGTGTGTGTGTGTGTGTGTGTGTGTGTGTATATATATATATATATATACACAATATATAATTTGATGCTCGAGACGTGTTAATAGCTTAAGTATTAATAGCTTAAATCTAAATGGGAGAAAGACTTCACTGCCTTACAAAAGGCACTATAACCTTTGGTTTGGTTACCTTTGGTTAGCTTCCGCCCGAATTGTTCATTCTGACGAAGGTCAAGCTTTTCACTCCACCTTAGACCTACAGTTTAACGTGGAATCCGAACCACGCCCCATCAGCAGCACAGCGTCTTAACCACTAGGCCACCTAGGAAGGATGAACAGCTGGGTTTTGCTGCGCATCGGCTGCCGTCGGGTCGCGAACCCGGGGCCAATGGATTCGTAGTCAGCAACGCTAACCACTACATCACCGAGGCACTATATATATATATATATATATATATATATATATATATTATATATATAAATATATGCGGTGGAGAGTGCAAGAGAGCAACTCGCTCCTCCACCAAGCCAGGCCTAGAGGCGGGGCTACCAGCTTGACCTTCCTGTGAAGAGAGACTAACGCACGGAACTGCAACGAGGTTAGCGAGGTTATAGTGTTGTTCAGACTCTTAATGTTTTTATTCATCATACACTAGTTTGTAAGGTATGTAACTAAAGGAGTATAATAGTTCGAGCCATAATTTAACTAGTCACTAACTACATGTCGTTTTTAATACCAAACATGCAGTGAAAGCATGACTGTAGTGCATTAATGTTGATATGCTGCAAGCATCAGACTTCGGCTTACTTCTGCAACAGGCTGTTGTTTGGGTGTTCATATTTATAGCCAGCCTTGCTTTAATATCACAACACGCTCTCAGATCTACTTTATAAACACATTTCTAAATACAGAAGCAAGAGTTTCTTTTAAATTTAAGTTGAAAATCTATACAATACGTTTTTATTGAAAATAATTCACCACTATCACTTATTATTATTATTATAAAATAAATAAATAAAATAAATAAATAAAAGCCGAAGCCCAATTAATATTAAAATTTAAATAAAAATCTATCAGTAAATACGAAACCGGAAACTAATGATTTTTACGCTTGGATATAATAAATATCGTGTAATACAATATCAATTACGAAATTCCCCACAACTATCGGCCAGTAACTATCGTATCGTGTACGCAATAAACACAGCTCTCTTTGGTACCGATAGTTCCGCTTTAAGACTTTTGGGAAGTAAGCACTTTTCGGGGATAAAAAATATAGCCTTGCTTGTGAGTTTGCCATGTGAAGTCTAGCAGCTAAAAGGAGCCTTTAAAGATATATAAAGGGAAGCGTAGAGCGGTCCAGATCCCGCAATATCCCTTCCAGGCAAACTGAATAAAGAGCATATATTCGTGTCTCCTGGAAAAGAGGCCTTGAGCTGGAAAATTTGTTACTGCTGAATTGTTTCAAAAACCTATTTTTGTTTTTATCTGATACGTTTACTTTTATCTGAGATGGAAAACGAAAATAGGAGGAAACGTCATTCTCATCTCAAATTTCCCTTATGGTTGAGTTAATACATACGACCTTTCCCATTGTCAAGATGGATTTCTTTCAGAATTTATAGACCGTTTCTAAATTTAATTGATTTCGAATGGAAGCGTTTTCTGAAACCTTGAAAAGGCTTATGATTGTTTTGTTTAAAATGTTCAATTAAATTGCGCATATTAATTAAAAACTACTTATTTAAGTTTATATATGCGTTTGTAAGTGCATTAACCGCACTTAATTAAATAAGATGAAAAGGAAAAAAACCAATAAGTAGCTAAGTTCAACATAAAAGGGCAAAGTATTTCATATATAATAACAACAACAACAACAATAATAATAATAATAATAATAATAATAATAATAATATAAAAAGAAATATGAGACACAGAAGAGAGGGGTTTTAGGATTCAACGGGAACAAAAGCAGTGAATAAGTGCGCCGAAGGAAGCAAGTTGAGATTATCAACACCTCTTCAGAATTCATTTCATCTTTTGAAGTCTTAAACCTAAATTTCGAAAGAAGAGAACTGTTGATTTTACATCTACTAAATTTATGCGGATCATCATCTTACTGTCATCAGTCTTGGCTTACACTCTATTGACACTGTAAATATGATCGCTTATGAAATCAATCCCTTTTGTGTTCCTTGAATATTCTTCGTAATTCTATATGCATGCTGTTTTCAAAATTTCAAGTTTGATTGAAATTCCTGCAAGTTGCATCGCGGTACGGAAGACTGTTTAAGACAACTGGCACGCGTTTGAACTATATGCAGTACTTTGTACGCATATTGTTTGTTATTCAGTGTTTTGAGTGAGACTCATTTCCAAGAAATTTATGAACATTATCAAGTCTAATTTACTCTGAATTTACAATATATAATCCGAAGTTTCATAAAATGTTCAGAGGAACAGACTGCGTACGTCAAGAACGAGTGGGAGCTTGTTCCAAAATGAGATTGCAAAATTCGTTCATAACAGAGCTTTGGAAACGGAAGAACGGCAACTAAAACTCGGCGCATCCAAAGCTAGAAAAGTCTAGAAAAGTTTTTGAAGATGGGCAGAAATCCCCAGACTCAGTCGCCCATGAATATGTAAATGGGAACAATAAATAGGAACAATACAGAAGTCGGAGCGTGTCTTTGGTAGAAGCAGCTGAGAGAAGCAGCGACAAGAGTTGCGATAAGGACTTTGGCCTTAAATGAAGAGGCGGTGAGGGGGGAAGACAAAATCGAGGGAGGGGAGAAGAAAGGAAGGGAAGAATGAAGTGTAGGTAGAGGGGAAAATCAAATATAAAAAAGGAAGAGAGAGAGAGAGAGAGAGAGAGAGAGAGAGAGAGAGAGAGAGAGAGAGAGAGAGAGAGAGAGAGAGAGAGAGAGACACACACAAATATATTAGTAATTCATCACCACTCCATTTACTTATGCGATACTTAAACATGTTTAAACAGAAAGAATTTTAAGCGAGACGAACGAAACAAAAATTACCCTAAAATTATATCCCGTTAGTCTCATACACAATTTACAAACCAAACATTCTGTAAACTTTTGATCTCGAGCATCGTATGTGTGCACAAGAATATTGGGGCAATATTAAGAAGAGCTTTGTCCATTTTGTACTTTACTCTGCTTCTACTATTATTTTGTACAAAAACTTTACACACACACACACTCATAAGTGAAAACATGATATAAGCATTTAGCTCTCTCTCTCTCATATATATATATATATATATATATATATATATATATATATATATATATATAATATAATATATATATATATATATATATATATATATCACTACTTCTATCTATCTACGTCACTTTCTCTCCTTTTCTTCTTAGACTATCCAAGAATGGATCTTTGGGTCTTTGTTAGTCTATAACTTGTGCAAGTCCATTAGTGAAGAAGTGATCACGAACAAATACAGTGAATGAATATAAAATAAAGTTATCTTAGAAAAGAAACGAAAGGTTGATGAAGTTATTAAAATCATTTAGGCACAACAAATAAAAATAAATTAAAAATCATCCTATTTTTCTGAAACATTTTCGAGATTAAGTTGGAGCCAATTGTATAGTGATTATAGGTTTTGAGCAAATGAAACTTTCAACAGTTTACACTTTCTCGTGCGTTATTCTTCACTGACTAAGTGCGTTAAACGATATCAAATCAATACCTTACTTTTATATATATATATATATAAATCGCTTGTCAATTTGATTCCAAAACATCTTGCTATCCGAGGATTTTAAAATACATTTTGAAATCGTTTGGCAAGAAGATAAACCTGATATTATTATTATAATAATAATAATAATGTCAGCGATAATGAATGAAGTAATATATTACAACCAAATTTCAAATGTTGTCGTAAAAAGAAAGAGTCGTTGGTGTCGTGTGTGTGTGTGTGTGTGTGTGTGTGTGAGAGACCATTTTACGAGAGAAGGAAGATGTTGTGCAGACATTATCCAAGACAAAATTTAAATTACTTACGAACGCAGCAGGAGAGACATAAGTTAAAATATATAAATTTGCCGCAAGTAGCAAATGGTAGGAGAGAAGTAATCCCATTGATGTTATAGACATGAAGGGTAAATGAGGTACGAGACTAGGAGCTTGACGATGTAGTTTCCTTATCCTCTTATTTCTGGCCAAACTTTCAACCGGAGATGGTAAGAAGCTAACAGCTTTGAGCGCCTTACTCCGTGCTGAAAGGATGCTTGCCGACTAGAAAGGCCTCCAAAAGGCCCATGGGACATTCGACTTACAGCAAAATAAAAACGAAAAGAGAATGCTAAAAGATCGTGTGTGTGTGTGTGTGTGTGTGTGTGTGTGTGTGTGTGTGTGTGTGTGTGTGTGTGCGCGCGCGCGCGCTTCTAATTATAAGAAGACCTAGGCAAACATTTTAGATAGTTAAACCTGAGTAAGTTCATTAAAAAATTATATATACTGTACTATATATATATATATATATATATATATATATATATTGAATACGAACAGTCTCGTAGGGCAGCCGCTCGATTGCTCTGTTTTTGTATCAGAGAAATTAAAAACATTCAATTCTTAATTGGAATTCTGTGGGAGAAACCCTCGTCGTAGGCGCCGTTACTGCTACCCTGGTGCAAGGGTGGAGGATATAACTAATAGTGTTGACCATTTCACAGAGGGTACCGCCGAGGACACAACGTATGTTATTCATGTCGATACTAATAACGTTTTAAATTCTAGATCGGAAGAACTGCTGGCTAGGTACAGGGACTTACTAGAGCGATTAAAGGAAAAAACTAATAAGATTGTTTTAACAGGTATACTTCATCGAATTATCCAACGTAACGATTTCTACAGCAAGGCGACCTATATAAACAATAACCTACAGTCTCTTTGCCAACAGGAAGGAGTGCATTTTGCGAGTTTTTGGAACCGTTTCTACGGCAGGAAGGACTTGTTCCTCGGAGATGGACTTCATCTTAATGACGTTGTTGCTGCGCGTTTAGGAAGACTATTTCATAATGCTATCTCTTCTTTTCAGGTTGCCGTAACTCGAACGGTCCCAGCGTAAATTCCACAAATTTCCCCTGCGCTCGCGAAGGTGTCGCAATTACAAACAATTTGAAGGTTCTATCCTTAAATGCTCGTAGCCTACGAAATAAAATAAAATATTTTTTTTTTAATTGCTTGTAAAGACTATGATTTAATTGCGATAAATGAATCGTGGCTTAGCACTGAAACACGTGACTTTGTAGGGGAGTATCAAATTAGAGGTTATAGACTTTTTGTTAAAAACAGAATAGGTAGGCGAGGAGGCGGTGTTATGTTGTATATCAAAGATAATATTGCGAACGTTATAGAAATAAAGCACACAATTCCAGAACCAATAGATTCGACTATAACAGAACTTAAATTGAACGATTTCAAACTTCTTGTTGCGGTTATATATCGGCCCCCTAATCAAACAGCTGATACGGACGAAGCGTTATATCGTGAACTAAAGAGAATAATAGGTAGTGAGCAGGCTTTAGTTCTGGGTGACTTTAATTGCGCCAACGTGAATTACGATACAATGCAGGGAGACGCGGAAGGTAATCGTTTAGTTAATTTTCTCGAGGATAGCTTTCTTATTCAAAAGGTTGGGGAACCTACGAGGTTGGACAGTATTTTAGATTTAGTAATAACTACGGTTGATAGGCTAATTACTGATCTTCAAGTAATAGAACCGTTAAGCAATAGCGATCACAATATGGTAGAGTTTGTCCTCTCAGTAAGTCACTCGAAACCAGCTAACTCGACTAAAATTCCTAACCTCCAGCACGCAGACTTTTGTAAGTTTCGAAATAAATTGTCACACGTCAATTGGGAAAACGTAATGGGAAACTCCAACGCAAAACTAATGTGGGAATCGTTTGAAACAGTATTTAGGACTATAAATGAGGAATGGGTACGGTACAAAATTAAGCATGCGAAAGTAAACAACAAGCACTTGTGGTTTACTTCTAGAGAGTAGGAGACATTATAAAGAGTAGAAATAGGGCTTATAGGCTGCATAAGTGCGATAAAGACAATTTGTGGTTACGAAACAACTACATATCTCTAAGGCGTGAAGCGAAAAGTGTAATAAAAAAGTCCAAGCGCGAATTTGAAATCTCCATAGCTCGTGACGGTAAAGAAAACCCCAAGCGATTCTTTCAATACGTCAACAATAGAAATCCAGTAAAAAGTGTCTTGGGGCCGTTGAAAAATGTTAACGGAGATCTAGTTTTTGGAAACAAGGAAATGGCTACCTTGCTAAACGAATTTTTTACGTCAGTTTTTACTATAGAAGGTGTAACGAATATCCCTACGGTCATAGACATAATACCTTTTGATAATGGTAATATTTTGGATAATATTGTGGTAAGTGAAGGGGAGGTAATGCGCTATATTGATAGCGTAAATCACCGGGGCCGGATTTCATATATCCCATACAACTAAAAGAATTAAAAGATAGCATTGTTGTGCCGCTAACAAAGATTTTTAATGCGTCTATTTCTGAGGGGTGCGTACCAGATAATTTCAAGTTAGCAAACGTAACACCTATCTTTAAGAAAGAGATAAAGGTGCGGCGGGAAATTATAGGCCAATCAGTTTAATGTCTGTTGTAGGTAAGCTACTAGAATTAATAATATAATTAGGGATCGTATAGTCGAACACTTAGAATTGCATAACTTAGAAATACGCAGCACGGTTTTAGGCGAAAAAATCTTGCTTAACTAATCTTTTAGAATTTTTTTAAAGCGTGGTTGACGTTTACGATAGTCATCGGGCGGTTGATGGAGTGTATTTAGATTTTCAAAAAGCGTTTGACACCGTAGCGCACAAAAGACTCATTGAAAAAACTAAGGCTCATGGAATCAGGGGTGTAGTAATAAATTGGATAGAAGAGTGGTTGTGAGGTAGGAAACAGAGGGTGGTCGTTGATGGAGCGGAGTCGTGTTGGGCTAATGTAGCGAGTGGCGTTCCTCAGGGTTCTGTATTGGGCCCCTTGCTTTTTCTTATATATATCAACGATTTAGATGTCGGCCTAGTCAGTACAGTTTCAAAGTTTGCGGATGACACGAAGCTGGGTGGTAGGGCGATTAATGACGAAGATAGAGGCAAAATCCAGGAAGGTCTGAATAAAATCGTTGATTGGTCAGTCACATGGCAAATGAGATTTAACGTCGATAAGTTCAAAGACGAGCAACTAAGATGATTCCGTCGCTTAGGTCAAAGTCGTACGAGGATAGGCTTAAGGAGTTAAAATTGACTACACTCGAGACTAGGAGGCTAAGAGGTGATCTAATCCAGATTTTCAAAATTATGAATGGGTTCGATAACGTAGATAGAGATAGCTTTTTCGAAATATCTCAATATAATAGGACTAGAAATAACGGGTGTAAGTTGACAAGTAGAAGGTTCGAGACAGCAGTTGCCAAAAACTTTTTTACGCATAGAATAGTAAATAGCTGGAATAGTTTGCCGGTAGAAGTAATTAGTAGCACGTCTATAAACATGTTTAAAAATCGATTAGACGCATATGTTGATAGAGTGGGTATAGTTTAAGGTAGTAAAATTAAGGCTTTGTGGTTCGTAACCCACGTAAAATTGTAGGTCCCCTCCGCCACCACGGAGGACATGCACAATACACAATTACGAACACAGTTAGGTAGACCAGCCATGAGTGGATCCTAGGGCCTTTGTTGGTCTGAAACATTATAACATAACATCATCAGGGCTAAAAATAATAATACACAAAAGACACTAAGTTAGGGTAAACAAGTTCAAGTTAAAACTTAAACTTGGTTATCCAAACCCGATGTCTTTTGTAATTTCTTTGTTTTAACCTTGATGATGGAATATGTGTACAGTATTTGTATTCCAAAACGATGACGTCAATTAAAATTTTAGTATTGAAGATGAACACCAGAAAGTTGAAAAACATTCCTAAGTTACGCTTTCCTTGCTTTTCCTCCCTTGAAAGTTACGCTTTCCTTGTGTGTGTGTGTGTGAAGTTTTACAGTTATGTCTGTTAATACCATGTTAATACAATTTCAACTTTGTTTAAAAGTTTTCTAAAACTTTCAAGTTTCTTTTCGACAATTTTCATTTTGAAATTTTTTAATACTCGTCTCCTAATACGTTTTTAAACTCATTTTGATTATTCATTTGAACAAAAACTCAACTTAATCTCATTACCTTTATCTATAATGTGGTCCAAAGGTTACGCTTCGGTAAAGTATATTTATTTAGTTATTTTACTATTTTTACAATATGATTTTTTATCGTGCGCGCTGACGTGTTTCAACTTGCAGGTTGCAAACTAGGTTAGAACAAACCTGATCCGATCGCGACTACTGGACCAACTTGCAGAAAAAAACCTGATCGAATCGTAACTTTCAGACCACCCTGTACGCCAAGTGTTCAGTTAATCACCACCAGAATTTTGAACAACGTGCAACAATTACTTGACAGTTGTTTAATTTTTCCTTTAAGAATACCTTTGTAATATTAATTGAAAACTTCAGACTCATGATTTGCAACAATTTAGTCTACATTCGTCAACTGATTTTTCTCTGTAATGATCTTTTCGTTAACATTAAAATCAAACTGTATCGTTATATACACTGTTGCTGCCGGCCTTTGTATTCGCGTAAGAATCTATGCATTAACCGAATGTATGTGGACAATCTGTCAAAAAAAAAAAAAAAAAAAAATATATATATATATATATATATAATATATATATATATATATATATATATATATATATATATATATAAGTGATGCTAAAAAGATAACCTAACTTTATTAAACACCTAAGTTAACCTTAGATAACTTAATTTAACTAACCAAAAGAACTTATCGACAGAATGTCTTCTTGTCTTCGAAATACAGTTAAGCTCAATTCTTTCTGCCACTTCATTCTTCCTTCTCTTTCAGACAAAGTTTGACCTCGATAAAACGTTACAGAAAAAGGTCTTGCAAAGGCTGTAAAACCAATGGTCACTTTTGCTGTCGCTTTTCGTACAAATTCATCCTATTTAATGACGTCACATTTGTTTCTTAAGGGTGTTGGGGGGGTGCGGGGAGAGAAATTGGGGCAAAGGAAGGGGTTTGGAGAACTCGTGCATGCATGTTGGTCGCATTTTGGTGTACCGTTTTTCTACATCTCATTCGGAAGATAACAATTTCACAAAATTTATTTTCTCCTCATTTAGATGGTCAAAGTTTTGTGACTCGAATTTCGACGAGAAGAGATGAAGAGATAGAAAAAAATAGATGGACAGAGAAACAGCCTACACACACACACACACACACACCTCCTATGCAGATATATGAAGAACTGACAAAGAATGCAAACTCAGCTTTTCTAGGTTATCAGCAAACACTTTTCTACAAGGGACGATGGAAAACCCTATACCCATGTGGTGTTAATTCCGCCGATTTGACCATCTACAATTTGGTTTAATAATTGTGTCGAGAAATTCACATCGTCCCTGGGATTCAATCACGTGAGTGAACTTTATGAATGAGTACATCGCTTTACCACTGACCAAATATAGGCATGCACTTAATGTATTTATGGAAGAAAGAATATAAACGTATATTAATGACACGTGACATGAATTATTATTAAATGACTGCAAGTACTCAACCCATTTCATTCATGAAGATAGAAACATTAGACCGAAAATTTCTGCTTCTAATAAATCTATTTCTTAATGTTTTTTTCCTTAAATCAACTTGACGATGAGAACATTCACCTGACACGTATTTCAGTTATAATTTCAGATGGTTATGAAGTAAAACAATCATAACCCCTCCATTACTTCATAGAAGACTCGTCATTTTAGGGTGGACTACGTCGTGGCCAGTGTCGTAACGCCACTTACCGTTGACCAGCGAAGTTAAGCGACATTGGGTCTGAGTAGAAGTTGGATGGGAGACCAGTCTCTGCGTTCAGATTATGTAGCAACCAGTGGTTCGGTTCCCACGTAAAACTGAAGGTCCCCTCCGTCATATGATTTTAGATGTTGGGAATGAGATTAAACAACCCCCATCATTACATTTCATCATTTTAGCATCAATTTTTTTATTAAACCGCCTGATTAACTTTCAATATGAAAGCAAATGAGGCAAACGGATACCCACTCTAAAGCAACACGCGTGTAACTCGATACCACCGGAACACATCTTTGTCCTGCTCTGCTTCCCATGCAGCTACAGTGCCAACTCGAGGTGCAACAAATGGTTTCATTATATGGAGAGGAACTTGGCGATTGAGGGGGGGGGGGGAGTGGCAGCTTCCGTGATCTGTTCAAGAAACATTTCAAACGACTAAATCCTAGTCCGGGACAGTAACGAGCGGAAAGGCTGACAGTGTGTTACACAAAAATGAGACTATACACGCGAATTTCAAATCAAAAAAGGATTGGATTCCATTATGATAACTCCAAAACGAGGTCAAGTACATTCACATTATGAATCCTAGATGGGATGACAGCCTTGCAACATACACAATTTCGGAAAAAGGTTTGCCTAGTAATATTCTAAAAAACATAAAAAATTAATGATCAGCAATGAAATGGTTTTATTTTTAAAATTTTATTATTGTAACCAAAAAGAATAAAATATCTAAATGAAAATATTACCAACAATTAATTTTTTATGCTTTTCAGAAATTTTAGGTTTGTTGGCAAACTTTTTTCTGAAACTCTACATACAAATAAATAAATAAATATATATATATATATATATATATATATTATATATATAATATATATATATATATATATATATATTATATATATATTATATATATATTATATATATATATATATATATGATGAATAAAACCACGAAGGAAAGGAAACACAAAATGGTGCTCAAGCGCTTTCGTCTAATGACATCCTCAGGAACACTGAAGTACATAAAAAGGTTAAGCCTATATATAGGTTACAGAAAGAAAAAAAGAAAAAATAAATAACATACATACACACACACACACACATATATATATATATATATATATATATATATATACATACATATCTATATATACAAATACATACATACATACATATATATACAATAAACAGAGAAGTAAAAATAATAAAAAATTTAGATTTAGATAAGAAGGGTAAAACATTAAATCTTTGGTAAACTTGTCTTCTACTTTAACTTTTAATTTGCATTTTTTTTTTTTTTATATATATCAAAACCTGACCATAGGCAGCAGTGTGTTAAAACCCGGACAGAGTTCCAGTATAAATTTGTATTTTTATAATCCATTTGATCTTGTGCTAAAAATCGATTAACTTTTAATTTGCATTTTATTTTTTTTATATATATCGAAACCTGACCATAGGCAGCATTGTGTTAAAACCCGGCAGAGTTCCAGTATAATTTTGTATTTTTATAATCCATTTGATCTTGTGCTAAAAATCGATATTTTTCCTTACAAATCTGTACGCCTCATTGGTAATCCTTTAAGGTTTTAATTTTTAATTTTTTATTATTTTTACTTCTCTGTTTATTGTATATATATGTATGTATGTATGTATGTATGTATTTGTATATATAGATATGTATGTATATATATATATGTATATATGTGTGTGTGTGTGTATGTATGTTATTTATTTTTTCTTTTTTTCTTTCTGTAACCTATATATAGGCTTAACCTTTTTATGTACTTCAGTGTTCCTGAGGATGTCATTAGACGAAAGCGCTTGAGCACCATTTTGTGTTTCCTTTCCTTCGTGGTTTTATTCATCATAAATATTTTTCTCGTGTTACCTTCGTGAAATAATTTTCATATATATATATATATATATAATACACACTGTATAGTGTATATATATAAATCAAAAGGCATTATGGGACTCCACTTTTATTTATTCTTGTCAAACAATATCTTACGAAGCATTTCCAGGTGCACATTTATCATCTTCACGGATAAACAGCCTGCTGCTCTCCTCTCACTTACATTGTTTACATAGATATGTACAGGCGCGCGCGCGCACACACACACACACTATATATTATATAATATATATATATATATATTATATATATATATATATAATGGAAACCCACAAGGAAAAAGAAAAATGATTCCAAGGCCTTTCGTGTATTCAGAAGTAGACCTCAATTCTGAATACACGAAACGCCTTGGACTCATTTTTCTTTTTCCTTGTGGATTTGCATCATTCATTCATTTCACGTGTTTAATTGTGAAATTCATCCCATATATATATGAAAAATTATTTCACGAAAGTGACACGTGAAAAGTATTTATGATGAATAAAACCACGAAGGAAAAAGAAACACAAAGGGGTGCTCAAGCGCTTTCGTCTAATGACATCCTCAGGAACACTGGAGTGAAAGGACAGATCAAGGCAATATATAGGTTACAAAAATAAACATACATACATACATATTCACATATATATACATATATATATATATATATATATACATATATACATATATATAGTAAGCATAGAAAAAAAATTGTGGGAGGAGCCAACATTTATATGGTCACAGAAGAATAAAGAAATAAAAATAAATATATATAAAATTGAGAAAAAATTAATTACAAAATAGTGCCTTAGTGATATATATGTCACAGCCTAAATAATCATAAAGAAATAAACAGGCAAATAAAAAAAAACCATAAATATACATACATACATATATATGTATATGTATATATATATATATATATATATGTATGTATGTATATTTATGGGTTTTTTTTTATTTGCCTGTTTATTTCTTTATGATTATTTAGGCTGTGACATATATATCACTAAGGCACTATTTTGTAATTAATTTTTTCTCAATTTATATATATATTTATTTTTATTTCTTTATTCTTCTGTGACCATATAAATGTTGGCTCCTCCCACAATTTTTTTCTATGCTTACTATATATATGTATATATGTATATATATATATATATATATATATGTATATATATGTGAATATGTATGTATGTATGTTTATTTTTGTAACCTATATATTGCCTTGATCTGTCCTTTCACTCCAGTGTTCCTGAGGATGTCATTAGACGAAAGCGCTTGAGCACCCCTTTGTTTTCTTTTTTCCTTCGTGGTTTTATTCATCATATATATATATATTAGGGTTCGGGGTTTTGGGTGAGAAATATAGTAATTCATAATTAGTTTTTAATATACATTATGAAGACATCTAAAATTATAGTGAAACGTGCTTTCATTAAGTGCATAATAAAACAGCAATTTCTTAACTCCTAAGTTATTTTTAGCAAGCACCGTTGGGAGTCAAACTCCGGACCTCAGTGGCTTCACTTCGCTTATAAGGAAACGGTGTTACCCACTGGGTTACGCTCGCTGACTTAGAAGAATTGAAAATCCTGTATATACTTCCGAGTAGGGGTTACCACTAGGCGGACCGCGGTCCGGATCCGGACCACAGACGGATTATATATGGCCCGCGGGGAATAAATCCATACTATTAGTATAGGATTTACTTTAAAATATGGGTAAACACTGATCACTGACACTGAAAGAATCAAAATCAGATTTTTTTTTTTTTTTTTTCGTAAGGTTTAAACTGTTTTCATTCGGGAAATTAAAAACGGAAATTCTAAATTAATTTTGGTAAAATAATGTTGGCCGAAAAAAATCACTCGGATAAAAACAGGTAGTGTGTGTTAAGTGATGTTAATACTGATACTTAGAAACGGTGGTATAATAGTTAACGTCAAAACTTAACAAGCGCCAAAATATGTTCGTTTTCTACTGTTTTATCTAGACAAGTTTTTTTTAGGGTCTATAAATCTATCCCGAGAATCGACTAACCTAACTCATAATTCAACTAACCTAAAACATAATAAAAAAGTAAAAGGATCATCTCGCTTCTATTTGGCCCAAACGAAACGACCTACAGTAGAATGAAAACATTTTTATACATTTAAATTGTACATATACAGTATTATTTTGTTGAAATAAAAATAAGTTATTCACTAATATATATTATATATATATATATATATATATATATATATATATACACACCTTTGGTAACCTTTGGCTTGCTTCCGCCCGAATTGTTCATTCTGACGAAGGTCAAGCTTTTCACCCCACCTTAGACCTACAGTTTAACGTGTAATCCGAACCACGCCCCACCAGCAGGCCAGCGTCTTAACCACTAGGCCACCCAGGGTATCCATTTATCTACCAACCACTTTCTTTATTGTGTGGAAGGATGAACAGCTGGGTTTTGCTGCGCGCCAGCTGCCGTCACCGAGGTGCAATATGTGTGTGTGTGGTGTGTGTGTGTGTGTGTGTGTTGTGTGTGTGTGTGTGTAAAGTAATCTTCCTTGGTAAATTAATATAGCAAAACTGTGGTTCTCTAGAATTGCTTGAGTTTTGTAACGTAAAAAAGACAAAGATGTTTATTTAAAGAAATGAATTTTGAGTGCCATTAAATATTTCCAATAATTAAAAAAGAAATAAATTATATATATATATATTATTTCACTTCTTAACTGAATCAGAACTTCAGACAAATTGTAGAAGCAATTTAAAATTAACTCGATTTGGCAAAATGTTTTCTTGAAGTATGTTTTATTGGCTTAAATATAAAATTACAGCAATCTCGCTAATTATATTTACAACTTAATGAGGAGAAAACTCGCAAGATTTTACCATTATAATGACAAACTAACTCGGTACATTGTTCATATATTCGTAGCAATACCTACTTACAAATGCAAAATATATTATACAAGAATTTGCAAAATTGTTTCAAAAAGGGATTTTTTTTTTTTTTAATCGTAAGAAACCTTGTTAAATAATTAATTTGTTTAAATTAACTTTTCTAAAGAGGAATTTACTCGTCTAAAAGATGGTTTGAGAAAGTTTTTTGAAAAATCAATTTGAATACGTGAGAAATTAGACAATTCAGAGCTATTTATTTATAAAGGATTAGAAAATAGAATTAGTATGCACGAAATTGCGACTGTTTTTACATATATACATATATATATATATATATATATATATATATATATATATATATATATATATATATATATAATATATATATAATATATACATATATATATACATATACATATACTATATACATATACATATATACATACATATATATACATACATATATATACATACAT
Source organism: Bathynomus jamesi (assembly GCA_023014485.1). Classification (NCBI taxonomy): domain Eukaryota; kingdom Metazoa; phylum Arthropoda; class Malacostraca; order Isopoda; family Cirolanidae; genus Bathynomus; species Bathynomus jamesi. The sequence goes on along the minus strand of JAJOZX010004027.1, from coordinate 331,925 downwards.
ATATATACATAATATATATATATATATATATATATATATACACAATAACATAAATTCTTGGAGGAAGTTAAGGCCAGCAAACCGTACATAAACCCTGCACCAATGGGACCACGGGGAATTGCAACTATATGGGGAGGAAAAAATTAAATAACGCAGTTCCATCTTACACACACACACACACACACATATATATATATATGGTATTAACCCATTAAATCCTGAATTAATTTTTTTTTAAATTTGTATTTTTAGGGATCATCGATGTTGGATCTGTTCGGTAGTTGGATGGGTGTGACTATCTCTCGCGTCAGATGAAGCAGTAACCCTCAAATCGTTTGAATCCTACGTAAAGCTGTAGGTTCCCTTCGTCACACGACTTTTGGGGTAACGACGGGAGGTTAAACCACCTCAAACAATTATCATCATCGTATTTGACACTGTCCACATGAAATAAGATTTTAACATTGAACTTCAAAATGACAACCTCCACCTACTGTAAAAAAACACTGCATTGGTAAATCGAGTTTTTTCGTCCTTATTGCCAATTTTTTACGTCTTTTAAACCCTACCGAAATTAGTCTGAACTGTGTGCGCGCGCGCGCACACAACTATTTCACCGAATAAATTACCACCAGATCTCATGTTATTTCAGCCAGTACCTTGTCAAAAAATATTATTCCCAAATTCTTTGAAAAATATTAACTATTTATTTAATCGGGTATGTCAAATTTAAATTTTGGTATTGTTGCATCACTAATAAATAATTCACAACGTAATGCATTTAGCTAATGTTATTTATTAAAGCTTGGTTGATGGAAAGTATTTTTTCCTTCAGTCAAGATATTTTGAAAATTGTTGTTTTAAACAATATCAGTTTTATGAAAATATATTTATCATCAGACAAATTGAAAGTAAAATATTGAGTGATTTTTCTTTAAACATCCGACACTTCAAAAAGGTTCCTAATTTTATTATTAACTGAAATAAAAGCATGAAATTTTTACTGTACCTTATCAACACAGAATTAGTCCCTAGTACAAAACATGCTCTACGTGATGTCTCTTCCCAACTCATTAATTAATTAACTCAACAGATTTCCCGAGTTTATGACCATCATCACCAGACTTAAGCTCTCGTGATTTTTTATCTGTGGGGTTATTTAAAAGATAGTGTGTGTTTAAATAGAATCCACACACACACAATAGAAGAATTGAAAGAATCAAATGAACAAGATTTCTCAGATTTCAACAGATACTCTGTCCAGAGGACTGCAAAATTTTGTTGTTCGTGTGCAGAGTTAATGAGATGAGACAATATCACACAGAACATGTTTTGCACTGGGATACTAATTTCCCATGTATAGAGAAGGTACAGTAAATATTTCTGTTTCCAGTTCAGTTGATATAAAAAGTACAAACCTTTTTTAAAGTGTGAAATGTGTAAAAAAAAAAAATCCCCATATATACGTACTGTACAGTATATACACATATATATGGCCTTCCGAAGCAAAAGTAGCACAAGCGCCTTTTTTTTTTAATTGTCAGGAAATGCGTTGAAAGTTATGCGACCTTCGGACAGAGATACCGCATTATTTTTCGCGGGACTTTCGACCATACGAACATTGGCGTTTCTGCAATTCATCCATTACCATATGATAGTATACGGTCTGAAGAACCTCTCAGTGGGTATAACTCATTTTTGTCCCGGATGGCGCTTGTGCTACTTTTGCTTCGGAAGATATATAAAGATATATAAAGATATATAAAGATATATAATAAAAGATATATATATAAAGATATATAAAGATATATATATATAAGATATATAAAGATATATAAAGATATATATATAAAGATATATAAAGATATATATATAAAGATATATAGATATATATTATATATATATATATATATAATATATATATATATATATATATATAATAAACAGGAACACAAGAGAAAATACAAACATCCTTCAAGGTTTAATAGTACCAACGTTTCGGAATGCACTAATTCCATCTTCAGGGCTAAAACAATAAAATTCCAAATCACATATAGAAGATATATTGATGACACTTTTCTCCTGTTTAAATCACCAGACCATATCCCTTTGTTTCGTAATTACCTTAATTCTAAGCACCCTAACATTCAATTTACTTCAGAAGTTGAATCTAATAGCTCTCTGTCCTTTTTGGACATTAAGATAATAAAAACTAATTCCTCTTTTGAAACTTCCGTTTACCGAAAGCCGACATTCACCAATCTTACTACGAACTTTTCTTCCTTTATCCCTTTAGATTTCAAACGAAATTTAATCTCGACTCTGACCAATAGAGCTTTCAATATCTGTTCAGATTACTTCAAACTACACGATGAACTAGATTTCATCCGAAAACTCCTTGCCAAGAATAATTTCCCTTCTAGACTGGTGGAGACTACAATAGGCAGAACCTTAAATAGACTAATAAGCCCTACAACTAGAGACTTAATTACAGTCCCCAAAGATATCCTGTATTTCACTTTGCCCTATATGGGAACCTCAAGTTTTAACATTAGAGAAAAACTTTTAAAATTGCTCAAGGAATTCTACCCACAACTGTGTATAAAAATTGTATTCACCCCGTCTAAATCGATTTACCATTTATTTAAATACAAGGATGTTATTCCTACACTTCTTAAGTCATCTATAGTTTATCAATACAAGTGTGACCACTGTATGGGGTCATATATAGGTAAAACTAAAAGACATTTAAAATCTCGTATTTACGAACATCTCGGTAAATCGGTCCGTACAAATTTACCCCTTGGCAAACCACCTAATTCTCTCATACGTAATCACTCGCACAACAATAACCACCCAATTTCACAGTCTAATTTCACCGTACTTGCTGCCGGAAGCTCTGACCTTAAGCTTAAAATTATGGAGTCTTTGTTTATTTATAAACTAAAACCAGACCTAAATTCTGACGAATCATCGATAGATCTGCTATGTTTTGGTTAAGGTACTAGTTTATTTTATTTACATTTCAGTTTTAATGCTTTTACTTTTTTATAATTTTAACTTTTTAACTTCACATTTATTTACCTTTTAGTTTTAATGTTTTACATTTTCTTAGCTACTTTTTATAATTTTTTAAGTTTATTTTAAATTGTTATTAAGCAATTTGTATTTTGTATGTGATTTGGAATTTTATTGTTTTAGCCCTGAAGATGGAATTAGTGCATTCCGAAACGTTGGTACTATTAAACCTTGAAGGATGTTTGTATTTTCTCTGGTGTTCCTGTTTATTATTAAACTGCGTTTTCCGCGCCACCAATCAATAGCCGATATATATATATATATATATATATATATATATAATATATATATATATATATATATATAATATATATATATATATATATATATCTATAACCAACTTTTAATAGCATAATTAATATACTAAGAAATCTAGATTTATAGTTACAGAAATATACTTTTATACTTAAGTGTAGAAATTTTCTATTAGAAAATCTACTTAATTTACAAGTGTCAAAAGTCATCCCCACCACCAATCGCAACAAATCTACGCCAAAAAAAAAAAAAAAATTCTATATACAGTATATATATATATATTTATTTATTTTTGGCGTAGATTTGTTGCGATTGGTGGTGGGGATGACTTTTGACACTTGTAAATTAAGTAGATTTTCTAATAGAAAATTTCTACACTTAAGTATAAAAGTATATTTCTGTAACTATAAATCTAGATTTCTTAAAGTATATTAATTATGCTGTTAAAAGTTGGTTATAAAAGCTACTGTACAAACGAAAGAAGGCATCCGTATTTTTTCTGCAACTTTGCAGGTTTATTACAAAATTATCGTAAAGAAACTGCCCGTTACAAATAATTCACATAATACAAAACACAGATCTCCTTTGCTGTGATCTGCCTGCAAATTCTGTGGCCAGCTTCTGTACATCCACACTGTCCAGTTCTTGCTTGTGAACATGACACGACAATGTGATTCAAACGCCTCTGTGTTGGCGTAGACCTCAGCCATGTTTTCAGTCGACGTAAAGCAGAAAAGCTCCGCTCACACTCGCAGCTTGATAAAATAAATTTTAAATAATTCCGATGGTAGTTGTAGGTTTAAGGGTAAAACTCAATAACAATATAATAGAAGGCATACATTTAGTGAATATTTAAACATATGATTCTACATGCGCACCATCAGCATCTCTACAGAGTTCGAATCTGTCAGCAGCATTGCGGAAAACATTTTGGTGCATGACATGGGTTATTTTTGTAACTGTTGTTACGATACGAGCACGTAAATCTTGCAGATCTGTAACCCTCGTTTGATAGACGTTTGATTTGATAAAGCCTCATGCAAAGAAATCCAAGGGCGTTAGTTCAGAGATCGAGCCGCCCAGGGCCTGTTGCCTCCACGTTCGATCCACCGATTTGGAAATCGTTCATTTTGGTACTCCCGAACAATGTTTGCGTAATGACAAGGTGCCCCATCTTGTTGAAAGACGACGGTGTTTAAAATGTCATTTGAATGAAGCTGGGACATTTACGTGCTCGTATCGTAACAGCAGTTACAAAAATAACCCCCGTCATGCTCCAAAATGTGTTCCGCAATGCTGCTGACAGATTCGAACTCTGTAGAGATACTGATGGTGCTCATGTAGAAACGTATGTTTAAGTATTCATTAAATGTATGCCTTCTATTATATTGTTATTGAATTTTACCCTTTTTGCTACGTTTTCACTGAAATAGATAGGAACTTTATAAACAGCCTGTATAGGAAATCCCCCCAACCAAATTGTAGGGGGGGGATAGTGACCCGGGATACATCCCACCCAAGATCTACGCCCATATATATATATAGATCCATGTCCCAAAGCTGGATCCTGTCTGCTTTGCAGATAGCTGGTGAGAAAAGCTATATTTATGGGACCTCTTTGCGAGAGACCCGTTGCCCACGTCGGGCTTGCATCATGAAAAAGAAAAACTATGGTATTTGTCATTTACCATTACTTATTCGGACTATAGTGGATTTAATTATCCCAGAAGAGTTCCTTGTTCCATGCACGGTCCGTGTGTATCATAAAAAACTCAGGGAACCATTCTGAGTTCATTCCCATATATATATATATATATATATATATATATATATATATATATACACACGAGAGCTCACATATGTGAGAATCTGCAAAAGCAATGCGAAATGACTAATTCCTTTCATGTGATTCTCACTTTTTACTAGTTAATTTTAAAATGTAACATTTAATGACCCATTTGCACCATATATACAGGGTGAGCCAAAAAGGTGTTCGCAGAAATAACGTTACACAAATATTTTTTGGGAACACGTTCTTTGGGAGGGGGGGGGGGGGGGGGGGTCACCTTGTATATTGAAAAATATATCTAAACAAATGCAAAATTCATCGTGGCCAATGTCGTAACACCACTTCTCGTTGATCAGCGAAGTTAAGCGACATGGATCTGCGTAGCAGTTGGATTGGGGACCGTCCTCCGTGTCCAGATGATGTAGCGACCAGTGATTCGGATCCCACGTAAAGCTGTAGGTCTCACCCCGTCATACGACCTCAGATGTTGCGAAGGAGGTTAAACGATCACATTAAACACTATAATGTATATACACACAACTGTATATCTACACAATATTTATTTTAAAATGTCTAAGTTTTACAAGCGTGGAATAACATAATCTTATGTTTTTTTTATTTAAATACTTTTTATTGCAAAACTTTCTTCAGAATCATAAGATTTCAAAGAGAAATTTACATGAGTTTCGAAACATGAAAATGGGGAAAAGATAAAATGGATCGATGCATAGCCAAGATATTTCGTTGATGGAAATTTTTTCTACGCTCTAATTACCTAAGTTAAGCTAAGCTAAGTTAAGCTAAGTTAAGCTGAACAAAACAGCAAAACAGAACGGAATCAGACCTACACCAAGCGTAGCTTAACTTGTGCTTAATCTAAGCCTAGCCATAACGTAATCAAAATGTTATTCTGGATTGAACCTTACACGGACTGGCTCATACAGGGTGTCTCAGAAGTCTGAACTCATAGGCCATAAGAGTTATTGATGAAAATTTTAATTTATTTTGTTTAATTCGGAGAAACCTAAGTGTAAGAATTGATATATGAATGCAAGTTAATGGCAAGAGCAATTTGAACACTTGTTAAGATAAAAGTAAAAAGTGAATTCTGTCTACGAATCCAAACTTCTGAGACACAAAGTATGTTCCATATTTGACTTACAACCGGTCCTATAAGAAAAAAAAACCTTTCCCCTTTATTTTAAAATAAATAAGACATGCAATTCTTAGCAGTCCAACTGTTCTTTCACCCCCGCCTTTCACTCTCGATTAAGAAAACTGGTGCGAAACATCGATTAATTTTCAGTGTGTTCAATTCCACTGAACCGTCTGTTCTGTCAGACCTTTATATTATAAAATTGCGTTGTTTTACTCAATTACTTTCGACTAAGCTTACGTAACTTCCAACATTTAAATTTTATTGAATTAAAATTTATTATTATAATTTTACTACGATTATTCTTTGAAGATTAACTGGAAGATTAAGTTGAGAAATAAAATTTGTAAAGTTCTTAGAATCTATGTTCTTACTTAACAAGTATTAAAACTGCGATGAAGTTTAAAGTTTAATCAAGATTTATAAAGCGTGTGCCAGTAATACGATTAGATTATAAACCTAATCAACATTATAAACCTTTCATTAATTCTAACACAGAGGAAATAAACAAGGTTTATCGTTTACTGTGTAACGGATAAACCTCCTTACATTTCTCAACGAAGTATTGAATGAACTAAGGTCAGGGTGGTTCATTATCGCAGGTCCTGAAGGGCGCTAATAATTTCTATATATCTATGCATCTATATATATATCTATCTATCTATGCATCTATATATCTATATAATCTATTATCTATATATCTATATATCTATATATCTATATATATAAATATATAAACAGTAGAACAGCCGAAGATGTTAGCGCGAGGAAATTCTCGAGCAATTTACTTCAACTTAAATGATTAGAAGTTCTTCCTTGTGATTCGAAACACGTCGCTCTTGTTTGGTTTGTGATTCCTAGTTTCCTTTTGGTCATTTCATTTTTTCCTTGTGGTCATTTCATTCGAGAGAGAGAGAGAGAGAGAGAGAGAGAGAGAGAGAGAGAGGAATTAATAATTCCTTCCATTCTTCCAGAGAATCTTGAGTGTTTTCACGCGTTTTCTCGTTTTTTTCCCTTTTCCTTGGTGTGTTTTTTCAGGCACTTTACTTCATCATTCGTAGTCCCCGATGCCAATTGCTAAGTTACATTCGTGGCATGAGAAATGAATAGAAAGAGATCGAAAAGAGAAATATTGATTAAAAGTGAAAAGGAAGAAGAGTAAAATTTGAGAAAGAAAATTGAATTAGATTAAAGAGTGTCACGGAAGAGAAGTACAAAAACAAATGAAACTAAAATAAAAACAGACAAAACAGAAAAACTATAAAATAGACAAAGTAAAAATAAAGGGAAAATCTAAAGGAAAATAGGTAAAAATAACTTTCGGTTCGTAAATAATTTAAATCGTAAGTTTGAATAATCATAAAAATCGTTAAAAAAAGCGAACGATACACCATTTAGTTAATATACAGAAGTATCGCAATTATAACCAGTGACTGTAGCTCGGTGAGTAACACCATTTCCTTTATTAGTGAAGTGAAGAAACCGAGTTCGGGGTTTTGACTCCCGATGGTGTTGGTTAATGATAATCCAGGAATTAGCGCAATGGGCCACATTCGTCTGGCCTGAGCGCTGTGCCAGTTTCTGGCCCTTCTCGCTGATGGTATTAACAAACAAAACCAAAGCAGCCCTCACCTTACCCCCCCCCCCCAAATCATAATGTAAACGTTGTTCTTATTAAGAGATTTTATAAATGAAAATAATGAACCTTTTCATAAATAAAAGGGGAACGATCATAAAATAAAATTCACATTTAGAATAAAGGAATTGACGTTGCGTGATGAACAGTGCCAACAAATTTTCTCAGCTATCGCTACACACACATTTTCAGCCAGTCAACCTTTTTCCTTCCTTAATGAAAAGGGAACTATATATATATATATATATATATATATATATATATATATATATAGATATATATATATATATATATATAATATATATATAATATGAGAGAGAGAATACTATAGTTATTTTCATCCCAAAAACAACGCCGCGGGGAGCCTAAAATAAAATATACGAACCACATAACGATATAAAAGGAGAAAAACGTGTTTAGAAACGTCTATTATAAATAAAGAAAAGTTTAAAATAATGAATTAGAGAGTGTAAAAAATAAACTAAAACGTCTCTACTTTCAGACACAGGTCACAAAACGAGAGAAAATTTAAGCTGCAATTAAACGCATCTCCCCTCTGAAACTTCCACCTCCCCCGTCCCCATTTTTCGCAGTGTTCCTCTTTCGCCCCTCCCCCCCTCTATACCCCTCATTTATTTTTCACTCTGGTTCCCCTTTTCTCTTACTTTTATTTTATCTCTCTTCTTTTATTCATTATGTTCTCTTATTTCTTGTTCCATTTTTACTTTATTCACGCTTTTTCTATTCATCTTCAATGATTTTGTCATTTCTTCCCTTTCGTTGATCAGGGAAGGTCAGCGACGTTGGGTCTCTTCAGTAGTTGAATGGATGACCGACCTACGTTTATCAGATGATGTAAGCAGCGACTTGTAGATGGGTTTGGACCTCACGTAAGGCTGCGGAGGTCCCCTCCATCACATAACCTCTGCCATTACGAAAGAAATTAAAGAACCCGAAAACATTATGATAACCATTTACTTCTTGTATCGTCACACACACACACACACACACACTACTACTTCTTCTTCTTTCGTTTTCTCAACATCTCATTCAATACAATTCCCGATTTCCCTTTTTCCTTATGTCTTATTTATATTCTTTCCCTTTCCACTTCCCCTCTTCTTCGTTTTTTTTTTTTTTTTTTTTTTTTGGAAAGGGGAAATCATCGAAATAAAATTAGAAAGACGAAAATTCAAAGGAAAAGGAATGAAAGTGAGCAAATAATGGTACGCGGAATGTGCGCAGAAAAAAGTGAGGTAATGTGAGAAAGATAATTAAAAAAAAGAAATTTTTTCTTAAAGTAGTTCAGTCGTCGTGTTGATATCGACGTTTTCAGAAAAACCAAACAGGACATTATGAACAACAGAAATAAAAATGTTGACCTTATGTATGTACGTACGTACGTGTGCATGTATGTGTGTGTGTACGTAACGTGTATGTATAGATGTATTTATTATGTAAAATGCATATTGTATATGTGTGTGTGTGTGTGTGTGTGTGTGTGTGTGTAT
>JAJOZX010004027.1:280000-312500 GCA_023014485.1 Bathynomus jamesi | reverse complement strand
CAAGAGTGACACACTCACATTACGTTAAGAAAAAGTAGCAAATAATTTAGAAGTTCCTAATATACATAAAAATAAATATAAAATGGAAAGGATATAGGTTGTTTCATTAAAAAAAATTTCAGCCACTGAGTCTAATAATTTGGCCAAGGTATATACAGGGTGTCCCATAAGTCCGGCATCATAGGAAAAATAATAAAAAAAAGGCAAACAAAAGCTTTTATTTACAGAGCGTGCTCAATATGTCCACCATTGTTTTCAATACACAAATTCAGACGTGATACCCAGTCAGCAAGCACACGGTGAATGATGTCAGGAGTAATGGTGTTACAAGCCCCAATAATGCGCTGCCGCAAATGTTCAACACTCCTAATTTTCTCTGCGTATACCAGCGCTTTCAAGTGGCCCCAGAGCTAAAAAATCTAGTGGCGTAAGATCCGGGCTTCTAGCTGGCCATTCCACAGGCCCTCGACGTCCTATCCAATGACCAGGAAATTGTTGGTACAGGTATTCCCTTACTTAGGTGCTGTAATGTGCAGGAGCGCCGTCTTGCTGGAACAATGTTGGAAAATTTCCTTCTTCGTTCAAGACACTGGGAAATGCTTCTTCCTTGAGCATACGTAGGTAGGTGCCTCCAGTGACATGTTCATCGAAAAAGAGGGTGCCTATGATGCGATCTTTCCAAATGCCACACCATACCATTACCCGAGATGCACCTTGTTCCTTTGAAGAGGTACACCAGTGAGGGTTGTTTTGAGACCAGTCGCGGGTGTTCTGTCGATTTACCTCATCATTTCCATAAAAAAACAGCCTCGTCACTGAACAGAATGGTGGACGGGAAGTTGGCATCCCGAGCGTAAGAAAAATATGAATTATGGTTTGTAGAAAGAGAAAAATATGAATTCCTCCTATGATGCCGGACTTATGGGACACCCTGTATATTTATATGATGCAAACCCACAGGGAAAAAAAATTATTCCAAGGCCTTTCGTGTATTCAAAAGTACACCTCGTCAGGGAATGAAGGGAAAAGGCGAGATGACAAAAATATATACAGCGGGACGGAAAAACAAAAAGATTAGCACATAATTAACAAGAGTTGATGAGAGGCAAAAGGAATTTTAACAGGATATTGTCAATTTTATACATTCTCGCACTGTTATTGAAATTATTTTTAAAATGGATAAATGCACATTCTAGAATATTCCTTTCAATTATTTCTGTGGTTTTAACGAGCGCTTTAGAACTATCACACTTGATACTATGATTACATCTATACATATGGTAAAAATGCATTAGAATTATTTGCTGTTCTACAGGCATATTTATGCTGTTTTACCCTAATATCTAACGTTTTACCCATTTGGCCTGACTTACATTGTGTACATCCGATCGAATACACACAACCAACCACATTAGCCCAGCTGTTCTTTATTAGGCGTGATTTAATAGTATTATTATACTTAAAGACTACATTTATACCAATTGCTTTAAGTAAAGTCGGAAGATATTGAAAATTAACATGGTAAGGTAGGCTAAGGATATTTTTACGCTCAAATTCGTTTACAGTTACACTACTATAATACCTATTTTTGGCTTTTCTAAGGCAGTTATCTAAAAATGAAATAGGATAACATAATTTAGTACAAATATTCATGATATTGCATAACTCGGAATCTAAAAATTCAGGACTGACAACTCTCAATGCTCTAAGAAACATAGCTCAGAAAATAGATTTAATCGAGGGATGATGGTCAGAATAAAAATGCACATAAGAGTTATTATTAGTAGGCTTATGATAAACTTCAAATTTGAACTGATTAAAGCATCTCCGAATTTTTAGAGCCAGAAAAGATAAGTTTCCATCATTTTCTTTTTCAACCGTGAACTTAATAGATGGGACTAAATTGTCGAGCCTACCAAGAAATAAGTCAACATCCAAATGGGAAATCCCCTCTCACCTGTATTAACTAACTTAGATAGAGACTTTATAAACATCCTGTATATTTCGTTGAATCAACGGTTATTTATTTATTTTTGTTGCAGAACCCTATGAAAATGAATGTACAAGAACGGGTGATGGTGGTGACACTTCAGATTAAAGGAAAGAAATGCAATGAAATTAGAGAGAGGTTTGAAAGAACATTTCACAAGCCAGATCCTACAGACAAGACAATTCGTGATTTGCTTAATAAATTTAAAAGAACGGGATCTGTTCATGATGAGTCAAGATCTGGACGTCCAAGTGTTTCTGAGTATGCTGTAAATGCGGTACGTAATGTTATCGATGAACAACCAAGCATGTCAATTCACACCACATCACGTAGACTCGGGATACCCAAATCAACTGTCCACAAAATTTTAAAATCGACGTTTAAGAGAAGTTATCACATTCAGGTGCTTCATGACTTACAGGAAGAGGATTACCCCCAAAGCGAAGTGCAATGTGTGCCGATCTTGTTGAACACATTCAGAATGAAAATTTAATGGACCACAATCTCTTCGGTGGAGAATCAACCTTCCACACGTGTGGAAAGGTTAATCGCCACAACTGCCGCACATGGACTAATGAAAAGCCAGTTATTTCTATCAATGGGAGCGAGATTCTCCTAAAGTTACTGTCTGGTTGGGTATGACCAAATCTAAGATTTATGGGCCCTTTTTCTTTGCTGAAGCTACAGTTACAGGGCTTATTTATCTGGACATGCTTCAGCAATACCTGGAACCCCAGGTACATTCAGATGGCATTTAAAACACTGTCGTCTTTCAACAAGATGAGGCACCTTGTCATTACGCAAAAATTGTTCGGGAGTACCTAAATGAACGATTTCCAAATCGGTGGATCGGACGTGGAGGCAACAGGCCCTGAGCGGCTCGATCTCCTAACCTAACGCCCTTGGATTTCTTTGCATGGGGCTTTATCAAATCAAACGTCTATCAAACGAGGGTTACAGATCTGCAAGATTTACGTGCTCGTATCGTAACAGCAGTTACAAAAATAACCCCTGTCATGCTCCAAAATGTGTTCCGCAATGCTGCTGACAGATTCGAACTCTGTAGAGATACTGATGGTGCACATGTAGACTATCATGCTTAATTATTCATTAAATGTATGCCTTCTATTTGATTGTTATTGAATTTTACCTTTTTCGCTACGTTTTCACTGAAATCGATAAGGACTTTATACACACCCTGTATATGGAATTTTTTTTAAAGCAAAATTTTGCCTACTATTGTTAATTTTAACCTTGTTTGGTACAGGTATATAGATATTTTATGCATTTGGGCTAATAATTTGGATGTTGACTTATTTCTTGGTAAGCTCAACAATGTGCATTTATCCATTTTAAAAATAATTTTAATAACAATGCGGGAATGTATAAAATTTACAATATCCTGTTAAAATTCCTTTTGCCTCTCATCAACTCTTGCTAATTATGTGCTAATCTTTTTGTTTTTCCGTCCCGCTGTATATATTTTGGTCATCTCGCCTTCTCCCTTCATTCCCTGACGAGGTGTACTTCTGAATACATGAAAGGCCTTGGAATAATTTTTCTTTTTCCTTGTCGGTTTGCATCATCATTCATTTCACGTGTTTAATTGTGAAATCCCATTTTATACATACATACATACATACATATATATATATATAACTATAAAATTTACTTATATTGTTCAAACGTATATTCCAAATACATTCCGAGCAATATTTTTTGGCTAAATTTTCTCTCTACCACTGTAAGCTGAATATTGCAGCAGATACAATGCTTGAATAATGCATGCAAATAAGTGTGAGGGAATTTTGCCCTAAATTTTATCCCTGAATATATACAGTTTTGAATTTCGTCCTAAATTTCGTCCTAAATTTTGTCCCAAAATTCGTCCCGAAATTTGTGTAAAATTTGTCCCTAAATCTGTCCTGAATTATTCGTTTATTATTGAGTCATTTATTTCTCCGCCTCCTCTTTCCTTAATTTTAACCAATTTTCTACTTTTTAAAAAAAATTTAATCCTGAATTTTTATTTCAGATTTCTCCAATTCCATTTTCAGACTTCTGTAAACGCTTCTTTTTTACACATTTTAATATAATATGGTTTGGTTTTGTGGTGTGTGTGTGTGTGTGTGTGTGTGTGTGTGTGTGTGTGTGTGTGTGTGTGTGTGTGTGTGTGTGTATTTCCCGCTCTTCAGTTGAGATTTACCAGTTGTAGGAAAATAAATTTTATAATTTGGGTTTTCTCTTTGAAAAGTGGGTATGACGTTATTGTATTTTTAGAGACTGAAGTAAAATTGATCATTTTAGTCTGAAGTTAGAACGAATAAACGAGATTATAACAAGACCATATTTGCTTCTCTCTTTTTAAACCCATTAATTCAAATTCATTTTTTACTATTTCCCTCTTTTTACTTAGTTTCCCCTCGATTTAGTTATTTCTTTTACCATTTCGAACTATCTCGTACTACGTATGTCTATTTTATTTCAATCCATTTTTTTCCATAAGGGGAAGGTAAGGTAAGGGAAGGGAAGGGAAGGTGAGGGGAACGGAAAGCTTTCACTTATCGCCTTGCACCCTATTTCAACCTCTCAGCTCTCATATACCCAAAGCCTCTGCTTACATATTTATAAAGGCAAATTTTGCTAAATTGAATTTTGTTTTTATGAACAGAGTATATGTGTGTGTGTGTGTGTGTGTGTGTGTGTGTGTGTGTATACCCAGAGGGTATGTCTCTTTTTGTTTCTGAAGGCAAAAATATTTTTACCTGCCGTTCGGAACTGTACTGAACTCGCATTTTCAGCTACCCTAATTGTTCGCCCAAAGCAAACTAATTTTTTAACTTTCATTTATATTTTTTTTTTCCGCGTTTATCATTCTGCATATGAAATGGAAATATTTATTTATTCAAAAATTCGAGCCGGGGGTAAAAAACGGCTGTATATGAACTGCAGGGCATAACAGGTCTGGGGGGAGGAGGGTCAGAGTAGAACTGTAGGGCACAGGTGTATGTATAATGTGTATTTATATAATGCTATTACGTTGAATTTTAATATATAAATTTATCAGATTTACATACAAGGAGAAAAAATACTTGAATTGCATTTGTAACCGTGGTTGAAGTATTTTGTGTGTGTGTATATATATATATATATATATATATATATATATATTATATAATATTATATATATATATAGATATATATATTATATATATAAGGTGTTTCAGGAGGAAAGGTCAATACTTCGGAGGTGATAGTATCGGTCATTGTGAGAAAAAAAGTTCATATGAACACGTGTCTAATTCTGAATGGTTACGGAGATAGAGCTGTTTGAATCTGATGCGCGCGCAGCTCTTCCTCCCCCTTCCCTCCCCTATAACCTTGAACCATGTAACCTGTAATGTAAGCATGTAACATAAGACAATCGACAGCTGACTGTTGTGAGTGACATTGTTTGGTGTTTGAAGCAGTGTTAAGAATGCCACACACCTTCACACATGCCGAATATGCAGATATGGTGTATGTCTACGGTTTTTGCCTTGGAAGTGCAACAGCTGCTGTTGCAGAATACCGTCGACGGTATTGTGCAACAGCTGCTGTTGCAGAATACCGTCGACGGTTTCCGAACCGCAGAATTCCGGATCGAAGTGTGTTTACCAAGGTTTTCAACACATTGCGTGAGATTGGTACACTTCCCAGCGCTCATGTTTCATCTGAACGTGAAGGTCAACAAGATATGGATGAAGTGGAAAACATTCTTCAGTTGGTACAGTAGAGCGTAGTCCTACTACTAGCTCACGAAGAATTTCTACACGTCTCGGTGTACCACACACAAGAGTATGGCGAACATTACGTGAGGAAGGCTTGCATCCATATCATGTACAGCGTGTACAACACCTTCAACCAGGAGACGCTGCCATGCGACTGGAATTTTGTCATTGGGTAAATGCTAATCGCCGATTGCTTCGATTAATACTGTTCTCCGATGAAGCTACTTTCACCCGTGACGGTATCAACAACACTCGTAACTCTCATCGGTGGTCAGACGAAAATCCAAATTCCGCTGTGGAAACAAATTTTCAACATCGCTTCTCTGTCAATGTGTGGTGCGGTATCATCGATGATCAGCTGATTGGCCCTGTTACTTTAGAGAATCGTCTTACAGGACAAAGTTACCTAGAATTTCTGCAAAATGAATTGCCAGGACTATTGGAGGATGTTCCTTTGGCTACACGCGCTGGTATGTACTTTCAGCATGACGGAGCTCCTCCACATTTTACTCGTCTGGTGATGCAATACCTAAATCAAACTTTCCCTGGCCGATGGATCGGCCGCGGTGGTCCCATTCAATGGCCACCAAGGTCTCCAGACCTCTCTCCGTTAGATTATTGTTTGTGGGGGTGGATGAAAAGTCAAGTTTACAAAAGAAAGGTGGATACACGAGACGAATTGCTCGCGCGGATTTTGTTTTGGATGTTTGTTGCCCGTATAAAGGAACGTCAAGATCAACTCAGACGAACAACACGCGATCTTCGCACACGAGTTGCAAAGTGCATTGAGGTTGACGGTGGGATTTTCGAAAACGTATTGTAAACTAACAAATTTGTCATTTCTGTATCTGATACCATTCAAAACGCCAATGTTTAAACATTAAATGTTAGAAACAGTAATTGGTTTCTCTTTCTTGATTACCATTAACAATGCTTTTGTATTTGTAGATTCAAACAGCTCTATCTCCGTAACCATTCAGAATTAGACACCTGTTCATCTGAACTTTTTTTCTCACAATGACCGATACTATCACCTCCCGAAGTATTGACCTTTCCTCCTGAAACACCCTGTATATATCAGTGGCGTGCATTCAGGGTAAGCTAGGTAAGCGCCGCCTACCCTAATAAAAATCTTATTAAAGATATTAAAGACAGTACAGTATTTTTCAGAATAGTCTATAGTGCATACCCACTAGCCGGTTATGAAGTTTATCATTCGCTACTATAATTATTATAATTATATAATATGTATATACAGTGCGTGTGCTCGCACACAATACCGCTTACCCTGTAGACGTACCCACCACACGCCATTGATATATATATATGTGTATATATACATATATATATATATATATATATATATATATATATTAACCCACCACCACTTGAGTAGGAGGTGAGAGCGCTAGCCACTACGCTACGACGAGATAAAGGTCATTAGCTCGAGTGCAGAAGGGTTAATACGCCAAACGTCTCTAGGAGGGAAAACGTTATCCCGTCGTAGCGTAGTGGCTAGCGATTTCACCTTGTACTCAAGAGATGGAGGGTTCGAGTCCTGGTGGGGTAATTTTGCATTGTGCAAAATCTTCGCGTTCATATATATATATATATTATATATATATATATATATATTATATATATATATATATATATAGTATATATATATATATTGGAGTACATTGTTAGATATCCAGTTATCATATGTTCTGTCTATCTGTCTTTTAAATTTAGAAAATAGTATGACAAGACTTCAGATATTTCTTAACATATTTTCCTCAAATGGATTTCGGTAGATTTATTCGTTGAATATATATATATATATATGTATATATTATTATATATATTAAAAATAACTTTTGACGTACATATGGAATACGCAATCATTCTCGTGGAAAAAGGGAGACCAATCTATCGTATTACATCGATGGCGCAAGACTTACGCCCAGAATAAAGAAACCCCAAAAACAAACACGAGACAGAAAAACCTGAACAGAATCCGCAAAGCCTCGGAAGAAGGTTCAAAATATGCTGAAATAATACTATTTCCCATATGCTTTTGTTATTCACTTAGGTATCCCGACCATCTTCCCTAAACGCATTCCCACACGTATTCCCAAAGTCCGCGTACCTCCGAGGATGATTCGATCGGTGGTCAAGACTCATTTTTATTTATGTTGAAATGCAAAGAAAGAGGCAGACGAAATACTGCAGCGTCATTGACTTGTGAAATAAACTCACCTTCAAAAGGGCGTGACTGGAATACAGCGAGAAAGGGCGTCACAGAATATAGAAGGTGAACGAAAGTAAAATAACAAAAACGGAGGGGGAAAATTATTATGAATTGTAACTCTATATCTATCTATATATATATATGTATATCTGTCTATATCTCTAAATATATATATCTATATATTTCTCAACACATGTCTATATCTATATATTTCTCAACACATGTCTATATCTATATATTTCTCAACACATGTCTATATCTATATATTTCTCAACACATGTCTATATCTATATATTTCTCAACACATGTCTATATCTATATATTTCTCAACACATGTCTATATCTATATATTTCTCAACGCATGTCTATATCTATATATTTCTCAACACATGTCTATATCTATATATTTCTCAACACATGTCTATATCTATATATTTCTCAACACATGTCTATATCTATATATTTCTCAACACATGTCTATATCTATATATTCTCAACACATGTCTATATCTATATATTTCTCAACACATGTCTATATCTATATATTTCTCAACACATGTCTATATCTATATATTTCTCAACACATGTCTATATCTATATATTTCTCAACACATGTCTATATCTATATATTTCTCAACGCATGTCTATATCTATATATTTCTCAACACATGTCTATATCTATATATTTCTCAACACATGTCTATATCTATATATTTCTCAACACATGTCTATATCTATATATTTCTCAACACATGTCTATATCTATATATTTCTCAACACATGTCTATATCTATATATTTCTCAACACATGTCTATATCTATATATTTTCTCAACACATGTCTATATCTATATATTTCTCAACACATGTCTATATCTATATATTTCTCAACACATGTCTATATCTATATATTTCTCAACACATGTCTATATCTATATATTTCTCAACACACGTCTATATCTATATATTTCTCAACACATGTCTATATCTATATATTTCTCAACACATGTCTATATCTATATATTTCTCAACACATGTCTATATCTCTATCTGTCCACCTATTCCTCTATATTTCTATCTATTTATCTATTTATTTTAGTACATCCACTTTGTAGGTGACAATACAATAAAATTTCAATGTGTATGAAATAAATATTTAATTGTACGCTATGTTCAGAACAATCCAATTTATTGGCAAAGGAATTGGTAAACAAGGATTGAAAGCGTTATTTCAAAACACATCTATAAAGAAAAATTAAAACTGAAAATATTCAGTAATCATAATGGAAACTTTCTTGTAACTGAGAAGGTACACTGACGCTTACGTTTGACGCAGAGAAAAAGTTACTTCTCTCGCGCTGAGAGAGAATGAGAAAAAAAGGAACTGAAGTTAAAGATACAGGAAGGAAGCTTATTGAGGGTGGGAGAAAAATAGATTGGTAGATATAACTACAGAAGGAAAGGGAAAAATTGTTCTCGTCTTTACTATCTATCTATCTATCTATATATCTATATATCTATATATATATATATACTCACATATGCCGATCTACCGCTTCACGTGTTGAGGGATTACATATTTTTCTCTAACTCTCACACATGAAGGATTAAAGTAAACAGATTTGGATTGGTGACTGTAAAGGACTTTATTTTACTGGATGATGCCAATATACTGCACAGTGAAGTAAATATTGTAATGTTTAAAGTTATATATATATTATATATGAAAACGTTATGTATAACTTTTAAACATTACAATATTTACTTCACTGTGCAGTATATTGGCATCATCCAGTAAAATAAAGTCCTTTACAGTCACCAATCCAAATCTGTTTACTTTAATCCTTCATGTGTGAGAGTTAGAGAAAAATATGTAATCCCTCAACACGTGAAGCGGTAGATCGGCATATGTGAGTATATATATATATATATATATATATATATATATATATATATATATATATATATATATTATATATATATATATATATATATATATATATATAAATTATTTCACGAAAGTAACAAGTAAAAAATATTTATGATGAATAAAACCACGAAGGAAAGGAACACAGAATGGTGCTCAAGCGCTTTCGTCTAATGACATCCTCAGGAACACTGTTCCTGAGGATGTCATTAGACGAAAGCGCTTGAGCACCATTCTGTGTTTCCTTTCCTTCGTGGTTTTATTCATCATATATATATATATATATATATATATATATATATATATATATATATATATACAGGCAGCGCAAAAGTCGCGCATCATACGAATTTTCAGTGTTGATTAAATTTTTTCTCTTTTGGTAGGGATGGCTGCGAAAATAACAACAGACGAGTGTGAGCTTGGTTTTTAATGCATGGAATACCAAGTACTACAAATTAAATTAAATTCTGTACCGACTTATTGATTTGTTGTACCTGGTATTCCATACATTAAAACCAAGATCACCCTCTCGTCTATTGTTAATTTCGCAGCCATCCACTACCTAAAATACAGTAAAAAAAATAATATAATCAACACTGAAAATTCCTATGATACGCGACTTTTGTGCCACCCTGTATATATATATACATATAAGAGAGAGAGAGAGAGAGAGAGAGAGAGAGAAGAGAGAGAGAGAGAGAGAGAGAGATGCAAGGAGTTACAAGGAAAAGAAGTACCTCAAAAGGCCTTGCGGCCCATACCGAGAAGGTACCACTGGCAACGGGGCGCCAGGGAAAAATTCATACACCCTTAAATAGTGTGCAAGATTCGGTTTAACCTTTTCTTAAACTGATCCACAAAGGAACTGCTCACAACTTCTGAAGGTAGCCTGTTCCACGTGTCACAGATCTTAAGGTAAATAATTCCCCCACACACTAATGCTAAACCGTTTCAAATCCAACTTCCAACCATTCTTGCAAGTTGAGTTCATCATTTAATCTAAACATGCTTCTGAAATCGACATCGTTGAACCCGTGTAAGAGCTTGAAAACCCCGATGAGTTGACCGCGCAGCCTCTGAGTTTCCAGCAAAAACAAATTCAGGGCGCGTAAGCGTCGATTGTAGCCCATATGCCTAACGGAATGGATTAACTTTGTGGCCCTCGCCTGCACTCGCCCCAGCCTGTCAATATCTTTCCTGAGGGTAGGCAACCAGAACTGCACAGCATACTCCAGGTGCGGCAGAACCAGAGAATTGTACAGAGAGAGCACAATCTCCTTATTCCGAAATCGAAATTGCCTCCTGATATAACCCAACAGCTTCTGGGCTTTCTTTTCCACCTCTCTACGCACTGTTTAGTAAACTCAAGGTCGCTGCTAATTTGCACACCCAAGTTCTTTTCCAAATCAGTGGCCTCGATATTACTCCCCAACATCGAGTAGTCCGGCTTGGGATTGGCGTAGCCAATGTGCATGACACTGCATTTACTAAAGTTAAACGGCATTTGCCATTTTTCGGACCACTCTCCTATCCTACCTAGGTCCGCACGCAGTTCCTCGATCGCTTTGGGCGTCCTAACATAGGCCCCAAGCTTCGTGTCATCAGCGAATTTGGCGATCTTACTGACGATGCCAGCGTCGATATAATTTATGTAAATGATAAACAACAGTGGCCCCAAAACGGAACCCTGAGGAACCCCGCTAGTGACCGAGGCCCAACCCGAGCTAGCCCCTTTAATTACAACACACTGCCGCCTATTCATCAGCCAGTTTTCAATACACCTACCTACTTCCACACCGAAACCCAGCACGCGGACTTTGGCCATTAGCCGGCGGTGGTACCTTATCAAAAGCTTTCTGAAAGTCGAGATAAAGTATATCAATCGCCCTACTCTTATCATACTCACTCCACATGACATGGAAAAACTCGAGCAGGTTGGTGAGACACGACCTATGCCGTCTAAACCCATGTTGGGAGTCCCCAAGCAGCTTGTAGGAATCCAAATGGTCAACGATCCTATCCGCTATTATCCCCTCTAATAATTTACCTACGACCGAAGTGAGACTAACGGGTCGAAAATTCCCTGGACTTTCGTGATCCCCTTTCTTAAAGATAGGGGTCACGTTGGCTTCCCTTCAGTCACCTGGCCCATCTCCAACGATTTGTTGAAGACTGTAGCCAGGTGGGGAGCCACCTGGTCGCCCACTTCCCGCAACACTGTGGGGAGGAACTGGTCTGGCCCAGGAGCCTTAAACGCGCTCAGTTTGTTTATTCTATCGGCAACGTCTGTCGCAGTACACCGAACACTATCCAGCCAGCACCGTCGTGCCTGACGCCTGGCTCGTGGATGACGCGGGTGTCCTCCCTGGTGAATACTCCCTCAAAGTACTCATTCAGCACATTAGCGATGTCCGCGTCGGAGGTCCGCAGTGTGCCGCTGGGGTCCTTTAACGGACTTATCATGCTTCTAATGGGCTTTCTACTATTAACATAACTGAAGAACTCCTTAGGGTTCCCCTTGCAGAGGCTTGCCACCCGGAGTGTTCTCATGGGAACGATTGGCCTTCGCTCTCCTATACGCAGCTTTCCTATTTCGGATAGCCGAAGCGATGTCACGACTGAACCACTTAGGCTGCGTTGAAGCAGGGGTGACCCGTTTTGAGGGTATGGCAACAGACTGCAGCACCAGAAACTTGTCTCGGACTGCACTCCACAATTCCTCAACATCGCCGTCGACTTCTAAACCCATCTCACCTACGCTATACCGGAGGCCAACAAAATCCCGCCCGACATAGATCGAGCTTACTGCCTCTCGAATTACTATGCTTCACCCGAGGGACGCAGACACAGAACCTAATCAGACCGTGATCACTCCCGCCCAACGATTCGTTAACGGTGAGGCCAGTGACGAGGTTGTCTTCGGTCGTGAATACCAAGTCTAGAAAGCTTTCGCCTCGTGTAAGCCCACTGACCCAGTGAGTTAGGAAGTTCTCATCAGCAATGTCAATTAGCCTCCTCCCTTCGGCATCAGCAATCCTCTCTTCGCAGTTTATGCCGCGACAGTTGAAGTCTCTCAAAGCTACACACACCCTGTCCCCTAGCAGGCTACGTAGTTCGGTGTACAGGGCTGTATCCTCCGAGAGTTATAAGGAGTTACAAGGAAAAGGTAGTACCTCAAAAGGCCTTGCGGCCCAAACCGAGGAGGTACCATTGGCAACGGGTGCCAGGGAAAAATTCACACACACTCAAATAGTGTGCAAAATTCAGTCTAACCTTTTCTTGCACAGATCCACAGAAAAACTGTTCACAACTTCTGAAGGTAGCCTGTTCCATATGTTACATATCTTATACGTAAAGTAATTCCTACACACACTAGTCCTAAACCGTTTCAAATCCAACTTCCAACCATTGTTGCGAGTTGGGTTATCATTTAAACTAAACATGCTTCTAAAATCGACATTGTTGAACCCGCGTAAGAACTTGAAAACCTCGATGAGTTGACCGCGCAGCCTCTGAGTTTCCAGCAAAAACAAACTCAGGGCGCGTAACCGTTGATTGTAGCCCATATGCCTAACGGAAGGGATTAGCTTTGTGGCCCTCGCCTGCACTCACTCCAGCCTCTCAATATCTTTCCTAAGGGTGGGTGACCAGAACTGCACAGCATACTCCAGGTGCGGCCGAACCAGGGAATTGTACAGAGAGAGCACAATCTCCTTGTTCTGAAACTGAAATTGCCTCCTGATATAACCCAATAGTTTCTGGGCTTTTTTTTCCACCTCTACACACTGTTTCGTAAACTTAAGGTCGCTGCTAAGTTAGCACACCCAAGTCCTTTTCTAAATCAGTCACCTCGATATTACTCCCCAACATCGAGTAGTCCGACTTGGGATTGGCGTAGCCAATGTGCATCACCTTGCATTTACCAAAGTTAAACGGCATTTGCCATTTTTCGGACAACTCTCCTATCCTACAGAGAGAGAGAGAGAGAGAGAGAGGAGAGAGAGAGAGAGAGAGAGAGTTACAAGGAGTTACAAGGAAAAGAAGTACCTCAAAAGGCCTTGCGGCCCATACCGAGGAGGTACCAATGGCAACGGGTGCCACGGAAAATTTTCTACACACTCAAAGAGTGTGCAAAATTTGGTCTAACCTTTTCTTGAACTGATCCACAGAGGAACTGTTCACAACTTCAGAAGGTAACCTGTTCCATGTGTCACAGATCTTATACGTAAAGTAATTCCCACACACACTAGTCCTAAACCGTTTCAAATCCAACTTCCAACCATTGTTGCGAGTTGGGTTATCATTTAAACTAAACATACTTCTAAAATCGACATCGTTGAATCCTCGTAAGAGCTTGAAAACCTCGATCAGTTGACCGCGCAGCCTCCGAGTTTCAAGCGAAAACAAGTTCAGGGCGCGTAACCGTCGATTGTAGCCCATATGCCTAACCGAAGGGATTAACTTTGTGGCCCTCGCCTGCACTCGCTCCAGCCTCTCAATATCTTTCCTGAGGGTGGGCGACCAGAACTGCACAGCATACTCCAGGTACGGCCGAACAAGGGAATTGTACAGTGAGAGCACAATCTCCTTGTTCCGAAACTGAAATTGCCTCCTGATATAACCCAATTTTCTGGGCTTTCTTTTCCACCTCTACACACTGTTTCGTAAACTTAAGGTCGCTGCTAATTAGCACACCCAAGTCCTTTTCTAAATCAGTCACCTCGATATTACTGCCCAACATCGAGTAGTCCGACTTGGGATTGGCGTAGCCAATGTGCATCACTTTGCATTTACCCAAGTTAAACGGCATTTGCCATTTTTTCGGACCACTCCTCCTATCCTACCTAGGTCCGCACGCAGTTCCCGATCGCTTCGGGCGTCCCAACATTGGCCCCAAGCTTGGTGTCATCAGCGAATTTGGCGATCCGACTGACGATGCCACCGTCGATATCATTTTGTAAATGGTAAACAACAGTGGCCCCAAACGGAACCCTGAGGAACCCCACTAGTGACGGAGGCCCCCCGAACTAGCCCCTTTAATTACCACCCTCTGCCGCCTATTCCTCACCAGTTTTCAATCCACCTACCTATTTCCCCACCGATACCCAGCGCGCGCACTTTCGCCATTAGCCGGCGGTGAGGTACCTATCAAAGGCTTTCTGAAAGTCGAGATAAAGTATATCAATCGCCTACTCTTATCGTACTCACTCAACATGACGTGGAAAAACTCGAGCAAGTTGGTGAGACACGACCTATGCCGTCTAAACCCATGTTGGGAGTCCCCAAGTAGCTTGTAGGAATCCAAATGGTCAACGATTCTATCAGCTATTATCCTTTCTAATAATTTACCTACAACTGAAGTGAGACTAATAGGACGATAGTTCCCTGGACTTTCGTGATCCCCTTTCTTAAAGATAGGGGTCACGTTGGCCTCCCTCCAGTCACCAGGCACCTGGCCCATCACCAGAGAGAGAGAGAGAGAGATTGTGTGTGTGTGTGTGTACATTTTAGGTTTTAGGCTAACAAAGTGACGTTCAATTTTGAAGCTCAGTTTTATTAAAATTTAACTAAATAAATGATGTTACTTTAACATACAAGTTTAGTTTAGATTAAAAACACGAAAGATTCAACTGGAATATGTTTAATCTAAACAAAATTTATTTTCAAGTTACTTCACTTTGCAGTTTAATTTTAACGAAACTGGACCTGATAATTTTGAACACAGTACTTTTTTAGTTTAACATCCAAATGAAGTTTTTGTTTAAATTAAATCATCATCCTGGTGCGCAACAGAACTAAATTTTATTACGCGACAAAGCTCACACTTAAAATGTAAAAGAAATGCTTTAAGTCTGAATTACCCTCGTGAAAAAATAGTCAGTTAATATCGAGTATTAATAGTATTAATGGACCTTATGAAAGCTGAAGGAATGTCTTGACAAATGCAAACAGTTTAGTTAAAGTTTCCCTTCGGACTGCAAAAAATGTGGAAGGAGGCCGCCTTTTTCACAGCCACCCCTCAAAAGACTCCTGAACACGTTCAGTACGTTTAATATCAAGAGTTATACGATGTCCTGAAAGAACCTACACTATTTTTTTTCCTTGCATTTACAGATCTACAGAAGCTAAGGCTAACAAAGACCCTAAGATCCACTCTAAGGTTAGCCCGAGAGAAAGGAAAGAGTAAGGGGTTAAGAGAAGAGAAGAGAATAAGGGGTTAAGTAAGGAGCAACACCAATCATTCGTGGGTTAACATTCATTCAGAAAAAGAGAAAAAAAGACTCACCATCATCATCCGCCGGCCACTGCCGACAAGTCAGAAAAATAGTCGGAGAGAATAGGAGAGGGGTGAAAGATGAAAAGAAGTAAAATAAGAACGCTTACAAACCATGCAAACAGTCTTAACTCACTCTCATACCATGCAAACTACGAACATGCAAAGTAAGGAGAGGATAAGGGGGAAAAAAAAAAAAGTATGCAAAGTTAAACAAAAAGTGGGTTAGTTTACACTACGAACTACATCTACGTTCGTGTTAGTCTAATTTTTTTTTTTTTTTTTTTTTTTTTTAATAATCTTATTGCTGGCATCACACGCTGGCATGTCACAAGCTGGCATTTATCGTCAACAGACTCATCCTCGAGCACCACCACCAGAGCTCCTGTTGCTAACTTTGTTTTTTTTTTTATATTAAACAACGTTAATACTTTTAAAATGTCTGTCAAGACAGAGATGATGATTTTCAATAATAAAGATACATTTAACCTAATAAAGACGTCTTTCACTAATACCAGGCGAGTCTGTTTAATATAAATCATTGCCGATACTATTACATTAAAACCATCTTGAAATTCTCTGTACTTCAAAATTTTCTCTTCATCTTTAAATTCCTTTCCTTCCTTTCAATCTTTCTTCTTTGCTTTGCTTTAAACTTTCATTTTTCTTTAAATGGTCTTGCATCCTTTAACCTTCCTTCTTAAACAGGAAGCCTCGTAGGGACCAGCCAGTCTGTTGATGTTTGGTGTCCTTTGTATAACTAACTATACACTAGAGCAGGATTATCGAAATACATGATTAGCTATAATCTTCATATGTGTATCTATTTGATGTGAAATAATTAAAATAAGAATGGTTGAAGAAGTTAGCATAGATCTCAGAATGAATTAGTTGGCTCATATTACTGTTCACATGACATGGTTTGCTGCTGCTGTAAAAAAACAGTCTTGCGGAGCCATAACTATTGTACAACCCACTTTATCCACAGAGTTGTTCTTTCTGACGAGATGGCATTGCTTGCGATGTTTACAAGGCCTACAGTGTGGGCTGGGTATCAGGTGGATGGAATGGGCTCTTTGGGTTTCATTCTGTGACCAGTGATGACTGCTGTGGTCCAACTGGTCCATGGCTACAGATTCTCGTTTATTTGAATGACTTAAATGCAATAACCACATTTAAATAGGATGAAAAGGAAAAATACTACGATAGTGGGAAACTAACAACTATGGTTCGAACTCGCATGGCGTAATTTCTAGGAACGCTGACCCTGAAACCACGAGAAGCGGGTCTGAGTCTCATTAACTCTTAGTTCCTAGTTCCCACTTTATTGTCTTTCCCTTTTCCTTCTCGTTTGTGTGATGGAGTTTTGCATTGATACGAAACCTCATTTAAGGGTGCAAATTTTTTTATTTATTTGCTTCTCATTTTAACCGCAGTTAAGTGCAAGAACTAAGTGTGAATAGTGATACTGTATTATATATATATATATATATATATATATATATAATACAGGGTGTCCCATAAGTCCGGCATCATAGGAGAAATTCATATTTTTTTTATTTCTACAAACCATAATTCATATGCTCGGGATGCCAATTTCCCGTCCACCATTCTGTTCAGTGATGAGGCTGTTTTTTATGGAAATGGTGAGGTAAATCGAGAGCACACCCGCTACTGGTCTCAAAACAACCTTCACTGGTATACCTCTTCAAAGGAACAAGGTGCATCTCGGGTGATGGTATGATGTGGCATTTGGAAGGCTCGCATCATAGACCCCCTCTTTTTCGATGAACGTCACTGGAGGCACCTACCTACGTATGCTCAAGGATGAAGCATTTCCTAGTGTCTTGAACGAAGAAGGAAATTTCCCAACATGGTTCCAGCAAGACGGCGCTCCTGCACATTACAGCACCAAAGTAAGGGAATACCCGTACCAACAACTCCCTGGTCATTGGATAGGACGTCGAGGGCCTGTGGAATGGCCAGCTAGAAGCCCGAATCTCACGCCACTAGATTTTTATCTCTGGGGCCACTTGAAAGCGCTGGTATACGCAGAAAAATTAGGTGTGTTGAACATTTGCGGCAGCGCATTGTTGGGGCATGTAACACCATTATTCCTGACATCATTCACCGTGTGCTTGCTGACTGGGTATCACGTCTGAATTTGTGTACTGAAAACAATGGTGGACATATTGAGCACGTTCTGTAAATAAAAGCTTTTGTTTTGCCTTTTTTATTATTTTTCCTATGATGCCGGACTTATGGGACACCCTGTATATATATATATATATATATATATATATATATATTATATATATATATATATATATATATATATATATTCACCGACGAGGTGTCCTGCTGAAAAGGCTTTGGAATAATTTTTTCTTTTCTCTTGTGGGTTTGTATCATTTATTCATTTCACGTGTTTGTGAAATTCATCCATATGTAGTGTGTGTGTGTGTGTGGTGTGTGTGTGTGTGTGTGTGTATAAAACATCTTTTATGAGGCGTCCTTTTCACAACTTCCAAACATTTGCCAAGCACACGTTTTAACCTAAACTTATATAAACAAGGGCCTTGCGCATGAACCATGCAGGTTGGTTGAAGATACATTTCCTGAACGCTCATTTTATTTTGGCAAGATACCCGTTTATCATAATATCAATATACATTAAGTATACAATTATATCCATCAATTCGCTGAACCAACTAACCAACCATCCAACTAAAAAAACAATACAAAATAACTCTGTATTAATTAAAACTATCAATTAGCGTGGCTCTTTTAATTACTTTAAAATGGCGAGTCAATATTTCAATTTCTTTGACTCTCGGCTTAACCACTGCTGCAGTTGTTCTCCCCTTGCAATTTGACTCGACCCTTCCGAGGGAATATTACAGTTCATTTTTTTAATATCTTTTTTTTTTTTTTTTGCAAAGTTTAATCAAGCGAGGTTGAGCAATGCAGTAGTCGGTATACGAGAGAATATACATCGATTTAAATAATCCAAATGTAGAAATCTTTCATTTTTATTGGCAGGTTAAAAGTTATATGCTATAAAAACATAAAATAAAAGAATCGTGCAAGGGGAGGAGTGTAACAGCAAAAGGGTCAGGAAGCTTTTATGTTATGCTAATTACTGCATAACGAGTGAAGTCATTATTTTGATTATTATTATTATTATGAAAAGTTACATATTATTCCAGGAGCAAAAATGTTCTATTACATTTCACACACACACACACACACACACACATATATATATATATATTAGTTGATAAAAGTAAATAGACACCTTCAGTTTTCATAGGTTTTGGTTTAATAATAAAAGTCAATAAATAATAACAGGTTTATTGAATAAATATATTCAGAATCGTGTTGCTTTCCCCTTTGCATTTAGTAAAGCTGAAACACGTTCTGCATTCCATTGATCAGCTTTGCTGTTTGTTGTTGAGGACAATTCATCGTGATGTCTATTTACTTTTGTGAATATATATATATATAATTATATATATATATATATATATATATATATAATTATATATATATACAGGGTGGGCCGTAAGTTTCCCATACATAGGAAAATTTAAATTATGGTCTTCACGTGCGTCGGTATTTGATCAGCAGTTTCCGGATGCTTGGATTGGTCGGCGTGTCCTGTGGAGTGGCCTCCCAGATCACCAGATCTCACCCCCCTTGATTTCTATCTTTGGGGGCACTTGAAGGCCATGGTGTATCAGGAAAAGATACGAGACATAAATCATCTAAAGGAACGTATCACCAACGCCATTACAAGCATAACGTCAACTGTGCTAATGCGTGTTCATCAACAGTGGGGAACACGTATTGAAATGTGTTTACAAAACAATGGCACCATGTAGAGCATATTATATAATAAAAATGGTTGTCCATAAAAAAATGTTTATTTTTCCTATGTATGGAAACTTACGCCCACCCTGTTATATATATTATATATATATATATATATATATTATTACAATAATAATAAATAATAATAATAATCCTCGAAGTTAAAAGAACTATAAAACGTTAAAAACCGCGAAGCTTTTTGAAGGAAATTACCTTCTTCTTTCCGGCGGTACGAGAAAAAAAAACATATACGACGTTTCTCCATAAAATCTACATATATCTGCCAAATAAAATATTGCTTTGTATTTCTAAGAACAGACATTTTGGTAAAAGAGTAACTTACCTTATAAGACATTCACTAATCAATATTATTGTAAAATTTTAATTTTAACATTGGTGACCAATTATGTAATTGGTTAAAAACTGTACAGCATTATAGCCAAAGTGATGCTTCCCCTCTCGGAATTCTTGAAGAAATTTAAGTAAATTTTTATCCTAACTCACATTTTTATACAGACCAATAAATACAGCGGATCGTAGTATTTAATTATATTAACCCTTTCTGTGGGTAACTAAATATAATCTGCCCGAAATATGGCGTATACGCCGTACGACATTTGTTTCGAATAGGTTAAATAATCGTTAAATACACAATGAATCAACACGCATATAAGGAACTTTATACCTGGCGTTAAACCAATATACTCGTGTACCCTTAAGAAAAGGAGGAATCTAATCAGATATGAATGGTTTTAAGTCGAATATAATAATCAGTGAGCAGGACCAGAAACTGGTACAGGGCTTAGGCCAGACGAAAGGTGCCCATTGCGCTAACTACCGGATATCAACCAGCACCATCGCGAGTCGAACCCCCGACTTCAGTTTTTCTTCACTTGTAGGAAAACGGTGTTATCCACTGGACCATGAACGCTACCTTAAGTTGAATATATCATCCACCTCCAGCTGTGCATACATGTTTAAATTTGGTTGAAGGGGGCTTCATCAAATATCCATGTGCTGAGATGAGATGGGTTGTGTGTGTGAGGGGGTGGGGGAGCAAAGCGGTAAATATATTGAGTTAAAATGTGAACGACAACCAACATAAAATATGGTGCGATAAAAGGAGCAAACTTTAGTCAACACAGAGTAAAACGATTAAAGGAGTCAACTTTGGTTAACACAAAGATGAGAGAGGAGTCAACTATGGTTAACACAAAGATGAGATTAAAGCAAGGCCCGGGAAAGAAATCACTGGCCCTAATGCTACTTTTGACTCCGGGCCACTTTACCACAGTTAACCTCTTGCTCTATTTTCCAGCCCGGGCCCTGATGCTTTGATACCTCATGCACCCCCTTCTTCCTGGCCCTGGATTAAACGAGTCAACTTTAGTCAACACAAAGAAAAACGATGAAAGGAATCAACTTTGGATAACTCGAAGAAACGCGTTTGACTCGTCGGTCACTATACACAGGAAATATAGTGGAACACGAGTTTACTATACGTACATACCAGTAGAGTACAGTGACCATCTAACGCGAATGGACATTTTGTGTTACCATAAACTCGACCGAAGACGGACTCGAAGGAAATGAGGGTCCGCCCTCAGTATGGAATTGAATTCCCAAAGGAGGGGAGGGAAGAGAGAATGTAGTGGGGAGGAAGAAGGAAGAGGGGAAAAGCGAAAATCAGAAAAGTAAGAGAGGAAATAAAAGAAAAGGGAGAAAGAGAAGGAGCGGAAGAAAAGGAAGAGAAAGAGGGAGGGAGTGTACACACACACACACACACACACACACACACACACACACACAGAGCGCATTCCCACGTAAGCGAGGTACCGACTTTTTTTAAATGCATGTATCTAAAAATTTGATTAACCAAATCTAATTTAATCTAACATAACTTTAGTGCCATCGAACCGAAAAAGGCATGATAAGTGTTTTGGGTGCAAATGAGGGTTCGAAGGTTGGTTTGTGTTAGGTCATCACATAGTGAGGTACTCGCTAATCTAGCCTAACGTCACATCACCTAACGAAACATTAACTAACCTAACCTAATTAGACCCAATATTTTTTTCAACATTAAAAATCTTTCTAGATTTTTTTATTTAATTTTTTAATGTTCCGAGGTACCAAAAGTTATATTCACAAAAAATTTACCCATTACATCTGTGAACCATCACACACACACACAATGACCGCGCAAAAATGCGCTATTTACACACGTTTTTAAAACCAAATTAAAAAATCAATTACGTAAACGTACCTAAACAAATGTACAGAAGTGGAGTACAAATTACTTATTCTGTACAAAAAAAATTAAAGTACATTAAAAAAATTTCCCATGTTTTAACCTCTCCCTATTACCATTAAGGTCGCCTGGTAGCTCACTGGTTACGGTAGCGGTCTCTGATTGGTGTGGCGCCGGTTCGCTCCCGGCTGCTGGTATTGGGTGAAGTAGAGTTTTTTGGCCGCTTACTCCATTTCTGCTATGGTTCAGGTGATCCTTGGAGAGGGGAGGGGGGCATACTCAACCCCACGTAGAGACGAACTTCTTGGATATTACCCTTCTTTTTTTTTTATTACTATTAAACAATTTTTAACGTAAATGTCAATATTTCAGGAACACACATTAAGTATTCATTTTTCGAATTTTAAACTTTTCGAACTTTTGAGTTCTGAAAAGACAAACTCTCCCTCTTTCTTCCTTCGAGCGCAGAACTTGCCTTTGGCTGTTGACATTAGGGTGATCAAAATATTTTCTTCAATATTTTCGCTTGATACTTATTTCTTTGAATTTATATATTAATGTTTGTTTTATTTCTCGTTTGTATTATATTGTTTGTCTGTTTAGGAATGTAGTGCGCGCGCGCGCGCATACAGTTATATATTTATACTTTTGTTGGCTTCGAACAAAAAAATCTCTCTCTCTCTCTCAAACTTTGTACGCAGAATGCTAAATTTCACTTTGAAATATGCTAAATTAACAAAATGACAACCAACACATTTCGATTTAACTTTTTCCTTCTTTTGTTTCACCGGATTTACCGGAAGGAAGTCAAAACAGTCAAATTATAAACTTGGAAAGGGAACGTTGACAACTCTTTATCTTAAATCTTCAAAGTTAATTTCGAGTGACTTTTGAAATGACAGTTGTTTTATATTGTTTTATGGAACTTTTAGATTAATGCACAGTTTCGGAAAAAAGTTCGCCTCGAATCAAAGAAAATATCAAGAAAAACCATATTCTCAATTAGTAATTGTGTTTTTCAGAAATTCTGTTTCTAGGCGAACTTTTTTCCCCCTGTGCTACAGGGTAATAGACAGCGGGTGAACGAATGCTGTAGCGAACCTATATTTTTGGAGCTACATCGTGGACAATGTCGGAACACCGCTTCCCGTCGATCAGCGAAGTTGAACGACATTGGGTTTAAGTTGCAGTTGGATGGGAGACCGTCCTCTGCCTCCAGATGATATAGCGACCCTTAGATGGTTCCGATACCACGTAAAGCTCAGGCCCGTAGCCACGGGGGTGGTCCACTTTTGTAACCATAGTTATAACTTATGATGTGATATTATAGTATATAACATCATTTGGTAAATAAACACTCGCATTTTTGAAAATTCACAAACTATTCTAAACTTTACTCTAAACCCCATTCGCAGTGACTAGGTCGTTGCACCAAAAGGTCCGCCTTTCTACAATTTCGACCCCCCCTTTGAGAAGTCCTGGCTACGGGACTGAAGCTATAGGTCCTCTCCGTCATACAAGGGCGGATCTAGGGGGAGTCGGCGACGTCCGGACCCCCCTTCAATTTCTTGCAAGTGCCCTATTTGAATGATGTGTATGCCTCTGAAAACAAATTTTGTTTTTGTAAAGAGATCACTGTTATTTTATTCAAATTCTATTTTGAGTCTTTATCTGTATATGTACAGGGTGGGCGGAAAGTAGCTCCCTAATTTAAGTTACATATAAATTATGTATAAATTGTGATTGTATTGTTATATTATGGTGTGTTCTCTAAAGTGGTACAACTGTAACGGTAATCTTTTTTTCTCTAAAGTGTTCTCTTTGTGTTCTCTAAAGTGGTACAATTGTAACGTTCATTTTTTTTTTTTCATTTCAGATTGAAGGTAACATGGCTGAGCGTTTAACACTGCAGGAGCGTGCCCAGTTGGCGGCACGGTACGAAGTTTGGCAATCTGTCGTTCGAGTTCAAAGATGGTGGCGTGCCATTCACGGACCACGTGCCCAAGTGGACCCGAAAACAATCAAGAACTGCCACTCGAAGCTCATGACCACGGGGTCTGTGGCAGATGTTCGAAGATGTGGTCGCCCTTCGACATCCTGGGCCCAGGAGACGGTGCAGGCAGTTCAGGAAATGTTCGCACGGAGTCCACGAAAGTCAACTCGCCAGGCAGCTCGGGAAAGTGGACTCTCCCGCTACTCAGTGCGAACTGTGCTGAAGAAGGAGCTGAACTGGCGTGCGTGGAAGCCGCATTACTGCCAATCTCTCTCGGACGAGGACTGCGACATTCGCATGGAGTTCGGGGAAATCATGCTGGCTTGGCATGAAGACTGGCCCCATCTCTTCCGCAACATCCTCTGGAGCGACGAGGCGGTGTTCCACGTCGGAGGCTTTGTCAACCGCCACAATTGCCACTACTGGGCAGGAGAGGATCCCATGGTTACCGCTGAAAACGGCAGAATCGGTTCAGTGTAACGGTGTGGTGTGGTATGACCTCAGATCAGGTTGTGGGCCCGTTCCTTCTGCGCAACACCATGAATGCTGAGCGGTACCTTGCTATGTTGCGAAACGAGGTCTGGCCGGTTGTCAGCACATGGGAGAACATCGACGATCTGATATTTATGCAAGATGGCGCCCCTCCGCACTTCGCTCTTGTTGTCCGTGAGTGGCTGGATGCCCACTTCCCTGGGCGTTGGATGGGTCGTCGTGGTCCACATCAATGGCCAGCCAGGAGCCCCGACTTGACACCGTGCGACTTCTTTCTTTGGGGGTGGGTAAAGGAAGAAGTCTACCGCACCAAACCGAGGACATTGGAAGAACTGGAGGACCGAATTCGGGAAGTCATGTCCTCCATCCCGCCGGAGTTCCTGCTAAAGTCAGTGGACGCCATTCCTGGGCGGCTCCAGAAGCTGGTGGAAGAGTTGGAGCCCACATTGAATTTTACAGAAAACCTACCATGTATGCCTACCTTTTCATATTATTTCTTCTGAAATAAATGGATAATATACGTATTTTTTTACCAATCCAAAATAGGGAGCTACTTTCCGCCCACCCTGCACATTGTACTTCCAAATTTGTAGTTGCAGTGGTTTTCATAGGTGCCCTTACTACTAGTGCAGCCAGATCACTATTTTTATCTTCATCTTATTGTGATAGCAGGCCCGTAGCCAGTGGGGGGGGGGGGGTCGAACGACCCCCCCTTGACAGGAAAGGTCCACTTTTGTAACCATAGTTATAACTTGTGATATTATAATATATAGCATCATTTAGTAAATAAACACTTGCATTTTTTTTAAACTTCACAAACTACTCAAAACTACTCTAAACCCCCTCCGCAGTGACTAGGTTGTTGCAACAAAAGGTCCACCTTTCTACAATTTCGACCTCCACCCCCTTGGGAAGTCCTGGCTACGGGACTGAATAGTTCTTTTAATTGGCAAGACATTTGTAATTGTTTGAAAAAATTTCTGTGATAACACTGGTCTACAGCCAAAATGCTTCGGAAATAAAAGTAGTCAATCTTTACTAATTTTGGGTCACTGAATACGAAAATGATGCCTAAAATTGCCAATTGGCACTATTTATAAAGATATCAGGCAATCCTGCACCCTACTAACTGGACTATTGGATTACTATTTTGGCTGTAAGATTGGAGATCAGGACAAGAGCTGGGCCCCACACATATGCTGCAATACTTGTGCAACAAACCGTTGCCAGTGGTTGAATCAGAAAAGGAAATCTATGCCTTTTGCAGTGCCAATGGTGTGGAGGGAACCAACAGATCATATCAGCAATTGTTACTTCTGCATGGTGCCTCCAGTCAAGAAAGTATTTGCAAGAAGAAAAAGTGGATTTTACAATATCCGAATATGACCTCTGCTATACGCCCGGTACCTCACGGCGAAGGACTACCCGTCGTTCCTGAGCCCCCAGACTCATTCTCCCTGGAGTCAGAGGACGAGGAGAATGAAGGAACCTGCGAAGCTTGTGAGCCTTCAACTTCACAAGACCCTGAATTTGTTTATAACTTGACATCTTCTAAACCGCACATGATAACTCAGAATGAATTAAACGACCTTATCAGAGATTTAGAACTGCCAAAGAGTAAGGCAGAGCTGTTGTGCTCCAGATTGCAGCAGTGGAATCTCCTCGATGAAAATGTTAGTGTGTGTAAGTTTCGTGACCGTCAAAAAGATTTTGTCCCATTCTTCATCATGGAAGGTGACCTTGTAGCTTGCAATGACATCGATGGTCTGATGGCAGCTCTCAACATTATTCACAATCCTGATGAGTGGAGACTGTTCATTGATTCATCGAAGTTGAGTCTAAAAGCTGTTTTGTTGCATGTTGGCAATGTATTGCCATCAATTCCAGTTGGTCTTGCAGTCCACATGAGGGAAACATATGACAACATGAAGCAACTTTTGAACTGCATAAACTGACAAACATCAGTGGCAGGCTTGTGGTAACTTAAAAGTTGTTGCTATCGTGCTTGGACTGCAGCCGGGCTACACTAAGTATTGCTGTTTTCTGTGTGAATGGGATAGTCGGGCTAGGACTTCATTACATCAAGAAGGATTGGCTACTCCGACACTCATTGGAACCTGGAACAAAAAATTTCAGTATCCTCCACTTGTAGAATCGAGCAAGATTTTACCACCACCTTTACACATCAAACTGGGCATCATGAAAAATTTTGTTAAGGCTATGGATAAAACGGGGGCAGCTTTTAAGTACCTCGGTGGTAAATTCCCAAAGCTCTGTGAAGCAAAAATCAAGGAGGGTGTATTTGTTGGTCCACAAATCCGCGAGCTTCTTAGAGATGAGTTCGACTGTATCCTAGGTGGTGAGAAGAAGACAGCGTGGCATGCTTTCCGGTTAGTAGCAACCAATTTTCTCGGAAATACCAACGCTGACAATTACAAGGAGCTGGTGGAAAACCTGCTGTTGTCCTATCAAAAAATGGGCTGCAATATGTTTTTAAAGATACATTTCCTCCATTCGCACCTGGAATTTTTTCGGAGCAGTCAGCGATGAACATGGTGAACATTTCCACCAAGGATATCTCAGAGATGGAGAAACGGTACCAGGGGAAATGGAGTCCATCAATGTTAGCAGACTACTGCTGGACAATAACAAGAGATGTTCCAGAAGTTGAATACAAGGGATAAGCAAAGAAGCGACGGGTTGAATCAATATAAGTGACTGCATTATACAGGTATGTTACTAATATATGGTATACATATACGCAAAATGTGTAACTTAAATTTTCTTGGAAACTAGCCAATCGACTGTTTTTATGGTCATATTCGTTTTCAGCACCCCAAAATCCATAATAGGAAACACATTTTCTCTCTGAAACACTAACTTTTTCAAAATTTGTAGACCAGTGTAATTGTTGTACCCAAATTAAATTTTTATTTTGCATCATATTTGAATGAAACTGACGTTATAAAATAATACACTTCATTTTACACTCGCTCATTGGTGGTCTGTTTTAAGAAAAAAAATTTAGTATTGTGCCCTTTTTATTTTAGGGGGGTGCCCTTTTTTCTTTGGACCCCCCTTACTGAAATGCCTAGATCCGCCCTTGTCATATGACCCTAGATGCTGCAAAGGCAGTTAAAAAAACATCAAACAAACGACCTAGAGTTTCGATAAGATAATAAACTATTAACAAATGCATATACCTGTAGAATTTAACAACTAAAGAGGTGATTATACATTTATTTCTCCATAAAGTATATTTTACATAACATATATGAGCAGCTAATTACAAAACAGGCTCTGACAGAACCTTTAATTTGCTTTTTAACAGATCTTTCAGACTCCTTTAGACTGTAGTTACTTTCCAGTATGCTCGGCTTCGCAGATGTTTGTTAACCATAATGTTTCGAACCTTATGGAGGTAACAAGACGTGCTTAATAGTCTCACGCCAAGTATTCAATACTCGGTTAATCCACTTATTCAAGCTATTCATCAGTTTTGCAATATGCCAGCTAAACTATGTATGGGTTTCATGGTATGAAAACGTTTGTCTGACTCCACTTCACATCAGTACTGCTATTTTTCATTATTTTTAATATATATATATATATATATATATATATATATATGTGTGTGTGTGTGTGTGTGTGTGTGTGTGTGTGTGTGTGTGTTATTTACTTGAATAGCAATTCGATATTTTAACATCGCAGAAACTGCAACTCGGTCGGTAAAACGGTGAACAGCAATCGATATAATATACATACATAATTGAAAGGCAACAGTAATCCTATATCATTCAATATTCTTTCATCCCCTTTCGTGAAATTTTAGCTTAGCGCTCATAATAATCATTCCTTTGTTCTCCAAATCAAACATATATATATATATATATATATATATATATATATATATATATATATATATATATATATATATATATATATATATATATATATATACACACAGGGTGAGTCAAAAGTCTCCATACATAGGCAGGCAAAAGTGTCATGATAAATAAATGATTATTTATTTTTTATTTTTTTGCAGGTGATGTGCTGAGATGCCTTTGTCCGAAGAAGAGCGTATAGAGCTCATTCTTCTGGCAGGATCAGGAAGCTGTCGCAAGGTTGCCGAGGATTTTAACAGGAGACACGCCCCCGGCACGCACATCACACACGACACCGTTGCCAAACTCATTGAGAAGTTCAAGAAGACGAAGTGTTGCAGACCAACCGAGAAGTGGCCGTCCACGAACAGCCATCGACGAAGGCACAGCGACCATGGTGCTGGCAGCGTTCGCAGAGTCCCCAAAAAGGCACTCGACGGATGTCTGCAGAATGCGTTGTCAGCCAAAGGAGTATCGTCCCCATTATGAAAGAGCACAGATGGCATCCATACAAAATGCAAATGTTGCAGTATCTTAGCGAAGACGACCCGGACAGGCGGCTGGAATTCTGTGAATGGGCAAGAACAAAAGTGGACGAAGACACGGAGTTCTCGGCTGGCATCTTGTTTTCAGATGAAGCCAACTTTTATGTTCATGGAGAGGTTAATCGTCAAAACGTACGTTATTGGAGTGATGACAACCCGCACTGGATGAGTCCCTCAAAGACGCATGGCGCTGGAAAAGTGATGGTGTGGTGCGGGATATGGGGCAACACAATTGTTGGCCCTTTTTTCATTGACACCAATCTGAATGCCGAAATGTATCTAAACATGCTGCAAGACACAGTCATGCCGTGCCTGCTGAACGAGGACGGGGGATTTCCAGCGTACTTTCAGCAAGACGGGGCGCCACCCCATTACGGTATCTGCGTGCGCCAGTGGCTGGATCAGCAGTTTCCGGGTCACTGAATTGACCGCCGTGATCCCGTGGAGTGGCCTCCGAGGTCCCCAGACCTCACCCCGCTTGATTTTTACTTGTGGGGGCACTTGAAGGCCATGGTGTACCAGGTGAAAATACAAAACACGGACCACCTAAAGGAACGCATTCGTGATGCGTGTGCACGCATAACACCAGACGTGTCAACGCGCGTTTGTCATGACTGGGAGGAACGCATCCGTAGGTGCATTCAGTGTAATGGTGCCCACATAGAGCATATTTTGTGACTTACAAGTGATTGAATAATAAAGTGACCATTGGAGACTTTTGACTCACCATATATATACAGGGTGTCCCATAAGTCCGGCATCATAGGAAAAACAATAAAAAAAGGCAAGGCAAAACAAAAGCTTTTATTTACAGAACGTGCTCAATATGTCCACCATTGTTTTCAATACACAAATTCAGACGTGATACCCAGTCAGCAAGCACACGGTGAATGATGTCAGGAGTAATGGTGTTACATGCTCCAACAATGCACTGCCGCAAATGTTCAACACTCCTAATTTTCTCTGCGTTTACCAGCGCTTTCAAGTGGCCCCAGAGATAAAAATCTATGAGTAGAATTATCTGGATTCGTTCTTCCTTGCTCACTGACATTATGGCCTGTAGAAAGAGAATATGAATTATGGTTTGTAGAAACAGAAAAATATGAATTTCTCCTATGATGCCGGACTTATGGGACACCCTGTGTGTGTATATATATATATATATATATATATATATATATATATATACTATACAACACACCTCGTTACCTCGTTGATGTTCCGTGTGTTGGTCTCTCTTCACACGACGGTCAAGCTGGTGGCCCCACCTCTGGGCCTGGCTTGGAGGAGGAGCGAGTTGCTCTCTTGCGCTCTCCACTGCACATAACTAGGTACACCCGGCTCATCTGGTACCGTCCTGAGCCAGGCATCTAGTCTTCTCTTGAAGACTTCAACTTTGACCTCTGTGACGTTTCTGAAGTCCTTTGGAAGCTGGTTAAAAAGCCTTGGCCCCTTGACAACCAAGCTATTTTCGTTCAGTGTTGAGGAGGTCCCTTGTCGGGCCTTTAATTTGGGAACACTACACATTCTGCCTTTCCTATTTTCCAGCGTTGTTTGGATGGTAATTGGGTTTAGTTTGAGGTTTGGTACCATTTTTTCGATCATTTTCCGTATGCAGATTGTGGTATACCTCTCTTTCTTTCCAGGGAGTACAGATTTAGTTTACGTAGTCTTTACCAGTAGTTGAGTTCTTTGCAGCCATCAATCTTGGCTGTGAAATGTCTGCGTTTCTTCTGGTTTATTAGTTTCTTCCTTTTTATATGGGGACGTCAAAACTGAGCAGTATTCAAGTTTTGGTATGATCAGTGTTCTCAGCAGGGGAATCATAACTGTCTTGTCCCTCCTTTTGAACGTTCTTAGTACCTGTCCCACGACTCTTTTTGCTTTGTTTATTGCTATCTGATTTTGTATCTCAAATTTGAGTTCCTTGTTCCATGCATGGTGTGTGTGTATCATGAAAAAACCTCAGGGAACCATTCTGAGTTCAATCCCATATATATATATACACTGTATATATATTTCAAACTTGTAGTTCGTTTTTAGGGACGGAATCTGGGTTGGGGTACGAACTGTGTGTGTGTGTGTGTGTGTGTGTGTGTGTGTGTGTGTGTGTGTGTGTGTGAGAGAGAGAGAGAGAGAGAGAGAGAGAGAGAGAAAGGGGGGAGGAAGATGATGGTTATGCTTGAAAGCCTTTCTACTCCTACCTATGTCACCCACTGAACTTAGAAGCTTCTGTTACTTGACACCATTCAGGACTTTTTAAGATACGCCGTCGCGATGGGACAGTTACATAGTTGGGCACGAGGGCAAATATTTGACTTACTGTACGCAGATATGACGCATCTGATTAATAAAGTTGGGAGTTTTATTTGCAAGTATCTTTGGTCTTACAACGCGCATTCGACGAAGTAAATCGTGTTTTCTTAAATTTGAATGTTCACATCAAACAGATTTTGAGCTTCGTTTCTTTTCGTATTGTTCTTATTGACCAAGACCGTTTTCCTTTGCAGAAATACAACCTCTGTACAAGGAGTCACAAGGAGAAAAGGAAACCTCGAAGACCTTTTGGTCTACTCCGGGAGGTTTCTGTTATTAAACTGGTTCATTTTTTAACTATTCTAGCTGTAGTTGAAAATTGGATAGAAAAGCACAAGGCTCCCTCCCATCCTCTGCTCCTTCCACGCCAGAGGTGGGTACGTAAAAAGGTTGAAAAAAATACTCCACTCCATTCACCAAGATATTGGTCCAACAAAGAAACTATGACCCATTCCAGGCTAGTCCCAAAAGGATTAAGAGAAAGGTAATGGTCAAACTCTCCCATGTACGCGCAAAAAGCCTTCACACTAGCAAAGTGATGAAATGCTCCTACAGGAAAGGGGTGGAAACAGGAATTAATAACAGAAATCAGATTTTCCACACCATGCCCTCACCCGTCACATGCATCCAGCTACCTAAGAAAGAGAAAAAAAAAATTATGAGGGCAGAAATGCAATTCCACCTCATCTAATCCATGCCATGCATGTATGTATGTACATATCACCATCATAAGCACTTAAACTGTTTTAGAGAGAGAGAGAGAGAGCGTTTTAGAAAACATAGATGAATGTATACTCCAAAATTTAATTACATCTTGTATAGTTTCATGTGCATTTATTAAAAGAGGGACTTTATCTTCATTAACGAAATCCACACGCCAAATCTCATTATTTTAATATTAAAATTTTTTCGCGTGTTCCAAAAAAAAAAAAAAGTATTTACGTCTATTC
>JAJOZX010004027.1:207500-272500 GCA_023014485.1 Bathynomus jamesi | reverse complement strand
CCTTCCAAACTACTTGGAACAGTAAAATTTCCCTACATTTGAGTGAACTTTACAGATTATTTTGGGTTGTGCGCAATTCAGTGCATAAAAGAAACTTTGCCTTTATTATGTCGTATGTTAACCGAATAGTATAAACGATGCCTTAGAAAAAGCTTATCTCGCTAAAAATATTCGCACAGTTTCAGAAACTTTTAGATTAACTTAATTAAGGGATTTCGTTTTATGCCATAATAATAATAATAATAATAATATCTGAACTGCTTTAACCTCCGTTGTAACGGCAAAGGTCATGTGACGGAGGAGACCTACCATCTAAGGATCGCTACATCATCTGCACGGGGCTAGGACGGTCATCCACCCAACTACTGAACAGATCCAACGTCTCTTAGCCTCGCTGATCTAACGGGAAGCGATGCTGCAACTCGGCCACAACGTAACCATCGTCATACAGTCATACGCAAAATAATAAATGCAAAATTCGTTGTACATTATAATTAAAAAAAAATAAAAATAATTCCTTTAAGTTTTTTAACTCCATAAAAACCAATTTAATCGAACCACTCAATTCTATAGGAACATTAACCGCCTCTGCATTAGAATAAATGAACTATCACTAATTGACCTGCATTCTCAAACGTCTTCAGAATTATTTCCCACGCTAAATTTAAAGCCAGATTTTGTGTATGGCAAAATTTCATTTATTTTTCAGCTCGCGTCCTTTTTTTTTCGATATGGAAGGAAGACATAATGGAAGATGATATTACTATATGAAGTCTCGCGCTCAAACAGGAAATATAAGCTTCAACAGGTGTCCTATTCTTCTCCTATAAATTTACCTTCCTTGATATGGGTTCTTCCCCTCAGAAACAATCTGGAGGCAATCAGCCGGAGGCCAATGAAGGGTTTTCAATGCCTTCTCGGAAGACGTCAAATTAGCCAGAGAAAGCCAAAGAAATTCGTAATGAAAGGAGGAGGAAGTGATCTTGAAAGCCTCCGAGGTCATCAAAATGGATAGGAAAATGCCTTAATGAATTGATGGAACATCTTTTCAATCGTTAGGAATTGATACTGATTGATCTTTCACGTTTACAATTGACATTTTCGCTCGTAATTCAAAGAAAATTTGGAGGGGATACTTAATTGAAGTTAAATTTGGATCTGATGATTTCTGCAAAGAAATTTCATAATAAAAGGTTTTGCAGATGGAATTGAATAGCATAAAATAAATTAAATAAATTTGGTAAATACATAAGTAAATATAATATAAACCATATTAGCCTGCAGTGAACGGCAAAGATCATATAATTAAAAAGAAATTAGCAAAGAAAATATTAATGCATTGGGGTTAGAATTATACAACATTTAGAGTAAAATCCATAACGAAAACAAACACACACACACACACACACACACACACACACACACCACACACACACACACACACACACACACACAAAAAGTGTTCAAACCTCAAAATCTATAGATTTAAAGCTCCAAATCCACGACCCTTCAAAAGCTATCAAATCCTCTTCCATGGGACCCTCCTCAACAGGTTAAAGAAATGCCTCTAATCGTTTTTTTCAGATGAGGACCTTTTCAAGTCCTTCCGGCCTGTCACGACGTCAGCAGATTTTTAACTGAAGGGTTTCTTAGATGGGACAATCAATGGAGCTTGAAATGAGGTCTAAAAGGAAACCTATAAGAGGAAACCTATAATACGAGACCTATAATAGGAGAATGGGGGCTTAAAGACCTATTAAGATTGACTTTTGGTTAGGGGGCAAAGACTTTTTTTTCTTTCTTTCTTTTACCGTGAAGGAAAGGCGATTATTGGAGGCATTCAATAAGTGAGAAAATCACCTTAAATGAGATAAATCCTCATTTGGCTTTTCTTAATTTATTTCCGGTGAGGGGAAAAATGTAGGTTTGAGGGGGAGGGTTATGGGAAGATTTTTTTATATTTTATATATATATATATATATATATTTATTACACACGAGTATACATATTATATATATCATATATTTCCTTATGATCGAGAGAGAGGTGTTAAAAGATGAAGAAATGATTCATCGCTTTACACAAAGCACAGCTCCACATACAGGGCACGAGCAACTCGCAACATCATTGCCAAGTGCATAGAGGGTGGAGAAAAATTATTCACTTTTACACACACACACCCACACACACACACACACACACACACAC
Organism: Bathynomus jamesi; assembly: GCA_023014485.1. Taxonomy (NCBI): domain Eukaryota; kingdom Metazoa; phylum Arthropoda; class Malacostraca; order Isopoda; family Cirolanidae; genus Bathynomus; species Bathynomus jamesi. The sequence goes on along the minus strand of JAJOZX010004027.1, from coordinate 270,292 downwards.
ACACGCGCGCGCGCGCGCACACAATGTTAATACAGAAATGTAAAAAGATAATTACATCTTTACTTCATTTATTAAATAAAAGCTATAACTTTTTTCTCGAATTTTTCAAAATTAAATTTCCAATAAAACACAAACTAATATAAGCCACAAAGCAATTAAAACCACCAATTACGAAACCCGAAATAAAAATTAAAAAAACAACAACCCCCAAAAAATAACAAGAGGAGACATCTCTTCATGTTTATACCCTTAAAAATGGACCTCAAACTAATTTCAGAGTCAGATAATAACATTTCAAAGTATTTATTTACCATTTAAATTACCAGCATGACGAGCGTAGCATGAATGGCTAATCGTCATTTAGATTATAAACTTCGGCCATATACTTCCATAAAGCAAACATGAAAGCTTGAGACGAAGCATGGAATGAAGGCTGATGAATGCTTTTATTCACTCATTAAATTCGAGGTTATGGCTGTTTCATCTCTGTTGTAGCAGATTGCAGAGTCACCTGCATGGTGTTTTCCTTAATTATGAAGTTACGGTATAATGGCCAACCCTTATTTAATAACTGTACAGATAAATTTAGCTATTATGAGGTGATTACTGTATTCTTCGTAGGTTTGGTAATTATAAATGTGTGTGTGTGTGTGTGTGTGTGTGTGTGTGTGAGAAATGGGACAGTACGTAATTTTCGTAAAAATTTAAATATTTCGCAACCTAAAATAATATATAAAAAAAATATTTCTAATTCGTTGAACAACCAACGAACCGAAGCATATTTTACATAAATACGAGTAGAAGTTGTGCGATGCTTCTCATTCGTGAGTTATTGGTGACCTGAGCAATACATAAAAATGACCGGGAACAACTAGCAAAACGTTGATAAGGTGATTGCTTTGCATGAACATTCTGCGAAATCAATTCGACAGATATATAGCGACCTAAATACAGTATATCAAACTCAAGCGTGCATTGAATTATACAGCAATACAACTGCAATGACGTTATCGTGAACATGATACGTTTCAAAGTAGAGAAGGAGGAGGACTAACAGACGACTCCAAACTTCGAAGAATTTATAAGAAAGACCCAAGGAAAACGTTGTATGACATTTAGAGAGAGATAGAGAGAGATAGAGAGAGATAGAGATACAAGGAAAAGAAGTACCTCAAAAGGCGTTGCGGCCCATACCGAGGTGGTACCAATGGCAACTTGTGCCAGGGAAAATTTTCTACACACTCAAATAGTGTGCAAAATTTGGTCTAACCTTTTCTTGAACTGATCCACAGAGGAACTGTTCACAACTTCCGAAGGTAACCTGTTCCATGTGTCACAGATCTTATACGTAAAGTAATTCCCACACACACTAGTCCTAAACTGTTTCAAATCCAACTTCCAACCATTGTTGCGAGTTGGGTTATCATTTAAACTAAACATACTTCTAAAATCGACATCGTTGAACCCGCGTAAGAGCTTGAAAACCTCGATCAGTTGACCGCGCAGCCTCCGAGTTTCAAGCGAAAACAAGTTCAGGGCGCGTAACCGTCGATTGTAGCCCATATGCCTAACGGAAGGGATTAACTTTGTGGCCCTCGCCTGCACTCGCTCCAGCCTCTCAATATCTTTCCTGAGGGTGGGCGACCAGAACTGCACAGCATACTCCAGGTGCGGCCGAACAAGGGAATTGTACAGTGAGAGCACAATCTCCTTGTTCCGAAACTGAAATTGCCTCCTGATATAACCCAATAGTTTCTGGGCTTTCTTTTCCACCTCTACGCACTGTTTCGTAAACTTAAGGTCGCTGCTAATTAGCACACCCAAGTCCTTTTCTAAGTCAGTCACCTCGATATTACTACCCAACATCGAGTAGTCCGACTTGGGATTGGCGTAGCCAATGTGCATCACTTTGCATTTACCCAAGTTAAACGGCATTTGCCATTTTTCGGACCACTCTCCTATCCTACCTAGGTCCGCACGCAGTTCCTCGATCGCTTCGGGAGTCCCAACATTGGCCCCAAGCTTGGTGTCATCAGCGAATTTGGCGATCCGACTAACGATGCCACCGTCGAGGGAGTGTGTTACACGGAAAAGAAGTACCTCAAAAGGCCTTGCGGCCCATACCGAGGAGGTACCAATGGCAACGGGTGCCACGGAAAATTTTCTACACACTCAAATAGTGTGCTAGATTTGGTCTAACCTTTTCTTGAAGTGATCCACAGAGGAACTGTTCACAACTTCTGAAGGTAACCTGTTCCATGTGTCACAGATTTTATACATAAAGTAATCCCCACACACACTAGTCCTAAACAGTTTCAAATCCAACTTCCAACCATTGTTGCGAGTGTGACATTCATTATCTGGGCATTTGGCTTTATGTTTTTTAAAACGTTAAAATTTGAGTTCATTTTCCTCAGGTATAATTTTTAGCGATCTCTCTCATTTTTTAGTTTCCGGAGTTCGAACACCTTTATGTAATGAAAATGAAGGGTGCCAAGAGATCAACTATTTAAATGTCTTGCACCACGAACCATAGAAGGTTATGGTTTGGTCTTGTCCGGAATACAAGGAAAAGGAGATTTGTTTTTGGTGAATGGAATGATGAAAAGCCAAAAATATACAATATACTATTGTTGAAAGAAAAGTTATCTCTGCTAATAACTGGTTTGGACGCTGAGTGATCCAGAAGTTACTAGCATTTGTAAATCATCGGTGGGGTCGATGAGATATATATATATATATATATATATATATCTGGGCGCGGAGGACGGTCTCCCATCCAACTACAACCCAGACCCAATGTCGCTTAACTTCGCTGATCTTCGGGAAGCGGTGTTACGACATCGGCCACGACGTAGCCATATATATATATATATATATATATATATATAATACAGGGTGGCGCAAAAGTCGCGCATCATAGGAATTTAAATTCTGTACCGATTCATCGATTTGTAGTACTTGGTATTCTATACATTAAAACCAAGCTCACCCTCTCGTCTATTGTTAATTTCGCAGCCATTCCCTACCTAAAAGAAAAAAAATAATCTCTTATAATCAACACTGAAAAATCCTATGATGCGCGACTTTTGCGTCACTCTGTGTATATTACAAGTCAAAAGTTTGGAAAAGCTACTGAAGTTGACCAAAAAACTGCTCCATATTCTATCATAGTTTAAATCAAGAATTTGAATTGTTCACGTTACATATGCGCAATATAAATAGTAACTTACAAGGTTATCGGTGAACTATCCGAAACCATTCTTACAAGGGCATCACTCAGGTATGTTATCCCTTATTCTTTTCACTGAATGCTGGTTTTAGTCTACCGGCTTTTTCATTGTTTACTTAACTATAGTACGTAGAATAGTTGTGTTTATAGAATGCTTTCAATATAATAGTGTAATGTAACGTGTTTCATAAACATTAAACATTTTCTACATCATGTATCGAAATAATGAGTGTATTGACCTTTTTTATAACAGGTGAATTTTTTTTCACTCGTACAGGCAATGGCTTCAATCCGGCAAATACCAAAGATCTTGGCATGAAGAGCGTGACTTTACGAGTAGATAGATGTACTATTACAGAAATTGCTTAAAAAAAAAAAAAAAAAAAAAAAAAAAAACTGGACATTTCTATGAAAGGAGTTTGGGCACTATCAAACGCCATCTTGAAACAGGTCAACTAAAGGAAAAAAAAAACGAAAAGCCAAGAAAAACGACAAAATCCCAAGACTAATACTTGAAGGTTACGTGCCTAAGAGTTAGAAGACAATCGAGTCGTTTGCAGGAGGATTCCAATTACTCTCAGTGCGCTAACGTTTCTGCCGTAACAATACGTCGTCGATTGCAGGAAGCGGGGTTGCACGGATGAGTTGCTGCCAAAATACCATACCTGAGACCAGGAAACAAGTCTAAGAGTGTAAATTATGCATAAGATCATGCCTACTTGGCATCGACTAAATGGGTGAAAGTTCTGTGCAGAGACGAGTCAAAATTTGAAATCTCGGGTCTAAAAGAAGACAGTACGTACGACGGCGACAGGATGAAAGATATTTGTACTTACAGCCAAGAGTAGAGCATGGTAGGGTATCTATCAATGTTTGAGGGTCCACAAGTTCCTCTGGAGTTCTCTCTCTTGTGAAAATCGATGGTACTCAAGCGAGTTCTTCAACCGCATGCTGTGCCAATATAAAGCGTTTGATTGACAAGGGCTCATCTTCAAACAAGATAACGACCCCCAACCACACGGCACAGATTGTAAAAAAATATTTGAAGGGGAAGCAGGACGCTGGAGGACACAAAATTATAGAATGGCTATCACAAAGCCCAGACATAAATCCAACTGAAGCTATATGGAACTATGTAGACACTGAGAAGGATAAACTGAAGACATCTAATAGTGAACAACGGTGGAAAGACCCGACGAATATTTGGATGAATAATTATAATCCACCATCAATGGTAAAAGAAAATACACTAACAGCATTATTAGTGGATTCCAAGCTGTTATAAGGGCAAAAAGGAGAACACACTAAATACCGAAACACACACACACACACACACACACACACACACACACACACACACACACACACACACACACACACACACACACACAGTGTTCCATAAGTCTGGAACCATAGGGTAAAATAAGTAATTCGTTTTTCCGTTTATGCAAGTGCCCATGATGTCTTTGAGTAAGGAAGAACGCATCCAGGTAATTCTGCTCGTAGGAAATCGGAGTCAGAGGGAGGTCGCTGAGGAATTTAACAGACTGCATCCGGACCGCGCGCCGATAACACACAGCTGTGTCGGCAAACTTGTAGCAAAGTTCAGGGAAACGGGATCCATAGGAGATAAACCACGCAGTGGACCTCCGAGGACATCGACCGACGATGAGACAGTCCCTACCATCCTCGCTCATTTCACAAACAGTCCCCCAAAATCTCTTCGGCGTTTTTATTGCCGTTTTTATCATTTTGCCCTATGGTACCAGACTTACGGGACACCCTGTATGTATATATATATATATAAATATAATATAAAATGGGATGAATTTCATACTTAAACACGTGAAATGAATGAATGATGCACACTCAAAAGGAAAAAGAAAAAATGATTAAGGCCTTTCGTATATTCAGCAATACACCTCGTCAGGAAATGATGAGGTTTATTGCTAAATACACGAAAGGCCTTGGAATCATTTTTTCTTCCTTCTGAGTTTGCATCATATATATATTATTTTTTTTTTATTTTATTTTTTTTTTTTGTCTATGTAATTATTCATTAAAATAATAACATACTGTATATTTGTAAATGCTTTATAAGGGGTTCCAAAATACCTTAGCCCCCTATTTGCAGCTTACATGTTTACTTATATCGAAACAGTTTTTAGTGATTATAAAAATATATAAAATTATTTATTGCAGGTATTAAAATTACTCTAGCTGATAAAGTGATAATATAATGGCTTCTCAATTAATTGGTGATTCGGAGAGGCAATGTGTGATAGATCGCATACGAGCAATAACATTTCGGGAAGTTCGTGATGCTGGAGCCACCTTTATAACACGTTCATGGGTTGCCAAAAAGTTGCGAAGAAGTGAGGACTTCGTCAAAAGAAATTGGAATAAAATTTTGGATGAATGTGAAATGGATACAACCAAATCTGGGCGCCCAAATTTGCCACTCTCTCAGGAAACAAAGGACATCATTGAAAGCGGTACGCGTAAGCGGAAAAACAACTGTGCTAAACTTTCTAGAGAGATCGAAGTGTTGAGAGGAAAGATCGTTAGTGGTGAGATCATTCGACTGTACCGTCATAGGGAAGGTTTAAAGCCTTGGCATGAACTTGCAAAGCCAGGAAAAACTCAACTTAACATCGATGACAGAATGTGGTTTGCCCATTATCTTGAAGATTGGGATGTGGATGATTTCATGCATTTAGCTGTCTCCGATGAATTTTTTGTTTACGTAACACGTCGACTTAACTACCAGAATAACCGAGTGTGGGCCACAACACCAGATGAAATCGATGACAATGAACATTATCGCGAATTATTAAAAAGTCCAGACTGTGTTGGTGTGTCTGTTTTGTTCGCTGCAAAGAAGCTCATGTGGGTGCTGAAGCCAAATGGTCAGAGTTGGGATGGACAGTATTTTCGTGATATTATTCTCTCCCAGCATGTCATTCCTTTTCTAAGAAACCCAAACAATGTTATGGATGTCGATCAGGTCACACTTCTGCACGCTAAGGCCTCCTGCTTTAAGGCATTAGCCACTCAACAGTTGTTGCGGAACCATGAGATCGATTTCTTTGGAAATGAAGAATGGCCAGGAAATTCTCCTGACCTGAACGTCTGTGAACACATTGGATCAGTTATAAAGTACAAGGTTGAATGTCTCTTGTTTCAAGAACCTGCAGCAAATCGATTTTCGAAGGATACAATGACGCAACACATTGAAACTGTTTTAGCAAATTTGCGTAACGATCAAGATCTATTCACGTCACTTTTGGCAAGCTACCCAAAGCGAATTCAGGCTGTCTCGGAAGCCAATGGCGGAAACACCAAGTTTTAATTGTTTCTCATTAAATGCAGGATTAAATTCTCTTTTGTAAGGTATGTTTAGTTTTACTGTACCTCTAATGGTTTAGGCCATGGGCGTGGGGGGGGGGGGGCTAAGGTTTATTGGAGCCCCGTACTCTACTACCTCATTCAGAATGAATATATACGACCGATTATGGTTATAAATACTCTTATACCATTTGTGTTTCCAAACCTTGGAACAGTTTATATATATATAGGGTGAGTCACGACGAAATGTCATAACTTCGATAGTTTATAGCTGAGGTCATTCCCAGTTAAAAACTTCATATGAACATAGGTCCGATTCTTAATGGTTATGGAGCTATGGATGTTTGAATGTTTAAAAATAAGAATACGCGAACAAATAGCTGCTAAAGTTTTTATTCATGAATGTACAATAACTGTTCAAAATTACTACCCTTGGCCTCAATACACATCACGACTCGTCTGTGAATCGCGCGTGTAGCTCGCATTAGTTCATTACGATTGTCCTTCATGAGGGCTGCAGCATCCAAAATGCGAAGGAGCAATGCATCTCGTGTTTCCACTTTTCTCTGGTACACCAGCTCTTTCATGCGCCCCCACAGATAAAAATCTAGAGGGATTAGGTCCGGAGATCTGGGTGGCCAATTTTGTGCACAACCATGACCGTTCCATCGACCAAGGAAACTATCATCGAGATCCGTTCTCACTGCACGGCTAAAATGGAGAGGAGCTCCGTCTTGTTGGAAGTACATACGCAATCGTGTTCTCAGTGGCAGCAGTTCGTCTTGCAGAAATCGTAGATAAATGTCACCTGTAAGACCACCTTCGAAGATAAACGGACCAATCAGCTGACCGTAGAGAATACCACACCACACATTGACACTGAACCGATGTTGAAAATTACTTTCCACAATGGCATGAAGATTCATTTCTGACTCCACACGTGAATTGCGAGTGTTGTTGACACCGTCGCGGGTAAATTGAGCCTCATCACAGAACAAGACGTATCGATGCGATTATCGATCGGCATTGAGCTAATTACAAAATTCCAGCCGTTGGGCACGATCCCCAGGTTAGAGGTGCTGAACGTGGTATGGATACATGCCTTCTTCGTGTAACGTTCTACATACTCTCGTTTGAGGAACTCAAAGACGTGGAAATCCTTCGCGTACTAACATGAGGACTCCGCTGTACTATCTGAATAATGTTTAATGTTCAGCCACATCATCTTGTACCAGACGCTCAGATAAAACAGTAACGCTCGGAAATGAACCACTCTCTCACAATCTCCGGAAAACGTTGCTAAACACTTGTCGATCCAAAATTTTTCGATTTGGAAAACGTCGCTGGTATTCAGCGACAGCAGTAGTAGTATATTTCCATTGCAAAATCCACAAACATACCACCACATCGGCATATTCGGCATTTGAAAACGTAAAAAGGATACTGAACGCACAAAACAAACTATGTTTTGAAACAACACTCTACTGCGTAGTTAGTTCGGTTCGGTAAGTAACTGTCAATTCAGTTCAAGGTTACACATGCGCATGCTTCAAATTGAAACATCCAAAGCTCCATAACCGTTAAGAATCGGACTTGTGTTCATATGAAGTTTTTGACTGGGAATGACCTCAGCTATAAGTTGAGGAAGTTATGACATTTCATCATGACTCACCCTATATATATATATATATGGGCTACGTCGTGGCCAATGTCGTAACACCGCTTCCCGGAGATCAGCGAAGTTAAGCGACATTGGGTCTGGGTAGTAGTTGGATGGGAGACCGTCCTCTGCGCCCAGATTATGTAGCGACCCGTGGTTCGGATCCCTCGTAAAGCTGTAGGTCCCCTCCGTCATATGACCTCAGATGTTGCGAAAGAGGTTCAACAATCCCAATTAAAAAAAAAAAAAAAAAATATATATATATATATATATATATATACACACACACACTATATATATATATATATATATATATATATTACACACACAAGTCCTTCTGCCCAGAGAGACGGTAACACGTGTTTCGATTGAAGTCCGAATAAAAGTATTATTATAGTGAAAATTTCGCAGTTAATAAATTTTAAGCAGTGCCAGTATTTGAGTGAATATCAAATGCATACAGTGATATTTCTTTTTAAGTAATGAAACTGCAGTGTATGTCAAAATAAAAAATAAAACAAAACTACTCCCAACACCTCCCAACACACACACAGGACAACAGGCTCTACAAAGGGACACGAAGTGAATATACAAATGGTCAGAAGACAACAACATGAAATTTAACACCGGGAAATTTCAGCTCTTGAGATATGGTAGAGATGGGGGGGCTAAACCAGATAGCATATTAGGCCCCAGCTCGTCAGGGAATTCTGAGAAACAATAAACGATAGATTTAGGGGATATAATGACTGATGATGCGAAATTCGAGAGACAAAATTAGATACCGATAAACAAAGCAGAGAGAGTCGCGGGACAGGTACTGATAACCTTTAAAAGAATGGACAAGAAAGTAATGATTTCCCTGTTGAAAACACTGATCATACCAAAACTTGAACACTGCTCAGTCTTGACGTCCCCATATAGAAAGGAAGAAATTAATGAACTAGACTAGACGAAATTTAAAGAAATTTCACAGCCAAGATTGATGGCTGCAAGGAACTCAACTACCGGGAAAGACTACGTAAATTTAATCTGTATTCACTGGAGAGAAGAGATACACCATAATTTACATACGGAACATTATCGAAAAACCGGTACCTAACCTTAAACTAAACCCTTCAAAACATCCAAACAACCCTGGAAAACAGGAAAGGTAGAATGTGCAGTGTTTCCAAACTAAAGACCCGACAAGGGACACCCTCAACACTGAAGGAAAATAGCTTGGTTGTCAGGGGGCCGACTTTTGAACCAGCGTCCAAAGGACGTCAGGAACGTCATAGGGGTCCAAGTTAAAATCTTCAAAAGAAGACTAGAAGCCTGGCTATGTGCGATGAAGTTTGCAAGAGAGCAACTCGCTCCTCCACCAAGCCAGGGCTAGAGGTGGGACCACCAGTTTGACCTTCATGTGAAAAGAGGCCAACACACGGAACTGCTACGTTACGATATATATAATATAATATAATATATATATATACAGGGTGAGTCAAAAGTCTCCATACATAGGCAAACTGGTCACTTTATTATGCAATCACTTGTAAGTCACAAAATATGCTCTATGTGGGCACCATTACACTGAATGCACATACGGATGGCACATACAAAGGCATCTCAGCACATCACCTGCAAAAAAATAAATAATCATTTATTTATCATGACCATTTTGCCTATGTATGGAGACTTTTGACTCACCCTGTGTAATATATACATATATACATATATATATATATATACATATATACATATATACACTATATATTATATATATAATATATATATATATATATATATATATATATAATACACATATATATATATACATATATACACACACTATATATATATATATATATATATATATATATATATATATATATAATAGATATATATATATATATACAGGGTGGGCGGAAAGGAGCTCCCTATTTTGGATTGGTAAAAAATACGTATATTATTCATTTATTTCAGAAAAATAATATGAAAAGGTAGGCATACATGGTAGGTTTCTCTAAAATTCAATGTGGGCTCCAACTCTTTCCACCAGCTTCTGGAGCCGCCCAGGAATGGCGTCCACTGACTTTAGCAGGAACTCCGGCGGGATGGAGGACATGACTTCCCGAATTCGGTCCTCCAGTTCTTCCAATGTCCTCGGTTTGGTGCGGTAGACTTCTTCCTTTACCCACCCCCAAAGAAGAGTCGCACGGTTACCGCTGAAAAACGGCAGAATCGGTTTCAGTGTAACGGTGTGGTGTGGTATGACCTCAGATCAGGTTGTGGGCCCGTTCCTTCTGCGCAACACCATGAATGCTGAGCGGTACCTTGCTATGTTGCGAAACGAGGTCTGGCCGGTTGTCAGCACATGGAGAACATCGACGATCTGATATTTATGCAAGATGGCGCCCCTCCGCACTTCGCTCTTGTTGTCCGTGAGTGGCTGGATGCCACTTCCTGGGCGTTGGATGGGTCGTCGTGGTCCATCAATGGCCAGCCAGGAGCCCCGACTTGACACCGTGCGACTTCTTTCTTTGGGGGTGGGTAAGGAAGAAGTCTACCGCACCAACCGAGGACATTGGAAGAACTGGAGGACCGAATTCGGAAGTCATGTCCTCCATCCCACCCGCCGGAGTTCCTGCTAAAGTCAGTGGACGCCATTCCTGGGCGGCTCCAGAAGCTGGTGGAAAGAGTTGAGCCCACATTGAATTTTAGAGAAAACCTACCATGTATGCCTACCTTTTCATATTATTTCTTCTGAATAAATGGATAATATACGTATTTTTTACCAATCCAAAATAGGGAGCTACTTCCGCCCACCCTGTATATATATATATATATAATATATATATATATATATTATACTGTGTATATATGTATATATACACGGTGAACCAAAGTAGGTGGACAGTAGGTTTGAATACGGTTTGTGTTATATTATATTATAACTATGGTGTTCATTATAACTATGGTGTTTGTGTTATATTATATTAAATATTATAACTAAATTTATTTAAATTTTATTTTGTATTATAGTATACAAAAAATTAAATATGTATTCTCAAAATATACGTTATCATTTACTGTCCACCTACATTTGGTTCACCCTATATATATATATATATATATATTATATATATATATATTATATATATATATATATATATATATTATATATATAGTGTGTATATATATATAAAATTTTCTTTTAATAATTAATTTCATTTACTATTTATAATTTATTATCAACTTGTTTTGGAAAGCTAATCCAGTTAATTTTCCCCAAGAATTAAAAATTTATATATATATATATATATATACTATATATATATATAAATATAATATATAATAAACAACTAAAATATTTTGGGCTTTGTTTACTGATATGCTGCCCTTGAATAAGCATATTTCGTTCAAAATACTTTGAAAATAACATATTTTGGAAGGGGAACAGAAAATACAGCGAGAAACTTGGAACTTTTGACTCGAACCTGCTTTGCATGGTTTCACAGCCTGGTCGTATTGCATTTTAAAAAACAAAAATAGACTATAGAATCTTTCTCGAAATGTTATAGATGTATATTTCATTCGAGTTTGTATCCATCTAGAAAATTTCTAATGCTTGTCAATTGCTGGGATAAGATTCGATGATTTTTATTCAGTGGCTTGAGTAAAGTTCTGAGAAGGTAGTAAAAATGTGGTAAAAATTTATATTATAATAATATATATATATATATATAAATAAATAAGTGTTCCCAAAAATAGTGTGACGTAAAATTATTTTTTAACACCTTTTGGATCACCCAGTATATTATTTTACACTTCGGGGGAAAAATCTTTCTAGTTTTTGTTTCGTCGTAAAAAATTCAATAGTTTTCGTCGTAAAAAATGCAATAGTTTTCGTCGAAAAATGTTCTCGTTTTGCATTTTGTCTCGAATCTTCTTCGTCAGTGTCGATCGAAACATTTTTGTCGAGAAATTTGTAATGGGAGAAAAATTTCTCGACGATTCGTGGATTTGACCGGTCGGTCAAAAGTTCTCTCTCAAAAAGGTCACAGCGCCTTTCAGAGTCAGCGTTCCTACCGATCATGCCATCTAGAAATCACCCGACGCGGGTTCGAGTCTCAGTATCTCCTATTTTCATCTCTCCAATGTCTTTTCCTTTAACTCTCAAATGCATTTTAATTAAGTGCAATATCCACAATTATTTTCTTTACATGTTCACTTATACAGATTATTAAACCAAAATAAATTTTTTTTTTTTTTGTTTTGTTTTGTTTTCGATCGGTTTTCTATTATTCCTTAAATAATCAAGTATACGTTGACAAATTTTGTTTATATATATATATATATATATTTATATATATATATATATATACACACACACACCACACACATACAGGGTAGCGCAAAAGTCAGGAGTCAAAGGGTCATCATTGCATAACTTGTAAAAAAAAGGACGGAAAAGATCCATTCTCTCTGGCTTCTTTAACTCATACTTTTGTGCCACCCTGTACAGACATTAATTCTACTTTAAAAGTCAGAATAATTTTGACTCGTGGCCACATCGCAGCACCGCTTTTACTTAGAGAAACTAGGTTAAGCGACGTTGGTTCTCTTCATTCGTTGGATAGATGACCGTCTTCTCTGTGTTCAAACTATGTAGTGACCTGTAGATGATTCGAATCCCACGTAAACTGTATAGTAGGTCTCCTCCGTTGTGTGATCTTTGTCGTTACAAAGATTAAAAAACTATATATATAATATATATAAATAGAAACGACGTAAGTATAGGGGAGTGTTCTGCACACGAGGAAGAGAAATAACGAACAAATGAAAAATGAGCTAACCGCCCGGGAATCGAACCCAGGATCTTCCGATTGCCGGTCAGATATGCTATCCACTACACCACGGGCCTCGATCAGTCAGAAGTCGTAATTCTCCTACATAGGGCAGAAACCAATGCCTTGAGAGGGCACTGCGTGGTCATTGCAGTTAAATGTACATATTCACGATTTGCGAGGGTGCCCTCTCAAGGCATTGGTTTCTGCCCTATGTAGGAGAATTACGACTTCTGACTGATCGAGGCCCGTGGTGTAGTGGATAGCATATCTGACCGGCAATCGGAAGATCCTGGGTTCGATTCCCGGGCGGTTACCTCATTTTTCATTTGTTCGTTATTTCTCTTCCTCGTGTGCAGAACGCTCCTCTATACTTACGTCGTTTCTATATATATATATATATATATCGGGTGGTCCGAAAAAAATGACGCATTTTTTAAAAATTAATATCTCAGTAACCCCCTTCCTTATCATGACAATTTTTATATGCAAGATACTTTCAAACTTCTTTTTTTGAATGCAAGAAACGGAATTCTGATATCTTTTATAGTTTTCTCGCAATTAACAAAAGTAACAACATGGGTCAAAAAAACAAAAATCGCAATATAATATCCGTTTTTTATACATCATTTTTATACGATATCATGCGATATTTTTGCAAGTTATTACAAAACTCTACAGGAATGAACAAGTCAAATTGTGGATATTTTTATTTTTTAACAATTCGTCAGTACCCTTAATGATGTTGTCAGAGGAAGATCGTATTCTCATTAAAATTGTTACTGTGAAAAAGGATGGAAGACTGGAAGGTTATTGCAAGAGTTTCCCGGCAAAAAGTGGAAAAGGCGTGCAGTGGAAAGACTCTTAAAGAAGATTCGCGAATCGGGAAGTACTGCCAGAAAACCAGGAAGCGGTAGACCTAAAACAGCTTCGGTTCCAGAAAATGTGGATTACATCAACGATAAAATCTGCTCTCAAGAAGATAAACCAGGAAGTCATTTGTCACAAAGAACAATTGCTAAACATTTGAATATTGGAAAGACTTCTGTACACCGAATAATTAAAGCACAAAAACTAAAAGCCTTCAAAAGAATAGTATCTTCTAGAAAAAGTGATACTGTTAAGGATAAAAGAAAAACAAGGTGCAGAAAGTTACTTGATAATTTCTCTGTCGTTGATATTAAAAAGATAGTCTTCACGGATGAAAAAGATTTCACTCTAGAAATTCCGCGAAACCGTCAAAATGATGTTGTCTACGGGCGTGGTAAAAAGTGTGACATTTCAATAAACAGATTGTATCATGAAACGTCAAGATTCTCCAAAAAGGTTATGATATCTGCAGGGGCAGAGCTGGGCAATAAATACATTGAATGTATTTAAATACTAAATACTAAATACATGGGAGAAATGTATTTAAATACTAAATACTAAATACATTTTACGAATGTATTTAGATACTAAATACAAAATACATCAATTGTATTTAAATACATTTGTAAATACATTTTAAATTGTTATCTGCAGATATATCACTGTTTGATTCACCGGATTTGCTTGTTGAAGCCATGACACGCACACGATAAAGAAATCAACCGCTTTCGACTAAGAGTGGCACACAACTGATTGAACTGACACGTTGAAACATGAACCATGCTGAACTACACTGTCGACGCGTCGTACTGTGCTAGTACAGAACGTGTATTAGACCAGTAAAAGTATTTACATTTTTATATTTTGAGTATTTAAATACATTGTATTTAAATACTCATTAAAGTATTTAAATACTATATTTAAATACATGAAAAACAATGTATTTATAAATACAGTTCTAAATACACAAATGTATTTAAATACGTATTTAAATACAAATGTATTTAAATACTGCCCAGCTCTGTGCAGGGGTCTCTTGGAATGGCAAGACAGATGTTCATTTTATTGAAACTGAAAAGACAAAGGTGAATTCTGCAAATTACATTGAACTTTTAAGAACAAAATTGTTGCCGGATTGTCGTCGCCTGTATCAAGAAAATGATTTCATATTTCAACAAGATGGAGCACCGTCGCATACAAGCTACGCCACACAGTCGTTTCTGATTAGCAATACACCAAAATTAATAACGAAAAATGAGTGGCCACCACAAAGCCCAGATTGTAATCCTATGGACTACTCAATTTGGGAGTTACTAAAAGAGAAGGTTTACCGAGGTCGACGAGAAAAATTCACCGAATCAGAATTAAAAAGTAAAATACTTGAATCTTGGCAAGAAATTGGCATTAATGAAGTAAGAAGTATTATTTTTGTGTGGAAGAAAAGACTTAGATTAGTGTGTCAACAGAGTGGTGGTCCAATCGATCATTTACTGTAAATTAATTAGTTAAATTTCTGATTAAATTTTTCCTTTCTCATGATATTCGTTTTTTTGACCCATGTTGTTACTTTTGTTAATTGCGAGAAAACTATAAAAGATATCAGAATTCCGTTTCTTGCATTCAAAAAAAGAAGTTTGAAAGTATCTTGCATATAAAAATTGTCATGATAAGGAAGGGGGTTACTGAGATATTAATTTTTAAAAAATGCGTCATTTTTTTCGGACCACCCGATATATATATATATATATTCCGATGATGATCAGGAACATCACCGGTGTTGAAGTTGAATTCTCCAAAAGAAGACAAGACGCTTGGCTCAGGACGGTACCGAATGAGCCGGGCGTGCTTGGCTATCTGTAATGGAGATCGCAAGAAAGCAACTCGGTCCTCCACCAGGCCAGACTTGGAGGTGGTAGCACCAGCTTGACCTTCGTGTGAAGAAGACCGGCGCACGGAACTACTACGAGGTTACAAGGTGTATGTTTTGCAGTTAAGCCGACATTTGATTAAATCAATATTGCTCAATTTCCTCATGATTCACCACCCAAAAGAATCAAATAAAATGCGCTTACTCGCAATTGCATGCAAGAAAAGTTGTTAATTTAGCCGTTATTAAAAGGCAGTATTACTGTTTATAATCCAACACGAATATTAACTACTGTACTATCATTACTGTAGGTACATTTACAGTATATAATCTAGATGGATTTCTATGTTTATAATGTAGTGCCGCGACCGTCGATTTTTTAAAGCTTGCGAACAGTAAAATCCTTCAATCCAAACATTTTGTTCAAAACACGAACGTTTTATAAAGAAATAAAAAATTGTTGGAACTTAGATAGAAAAGAAGAAAGCAATAAAAGTGGGAAACTATAGCAACTAGTGGAGCTCGAACCCGCGTCGCGTGGTTTCAGAGACAACGCTCAGAGTCAGCGTTGGAGCCCTACTATCTCCTAGTTCCCACTTTAATGACTTCCCCTCCCTACCCTTTCCATCTTATTTAAATGCGGTTATTGCGCTTAAGAACGCATTATAGTTGAAACTTAGTCCTGAATGAGGCTTTTGTTTATCAAACAATCTTCACTACGTAGTTCATATAAAGGGACAAAATTATCCCTGCATCAAAATATAGTGTTGAAGCACGTACAACTCATGTTATTCAACTGAAACCTCAATATTTATATCACGGAAAGTTTATGACATATCAAAATGCGAGTATGCTGCAAAAGACATATCACATTAAGCGACTTTTTTCTTAACGGTACGCAGACGAAAACATTCACACACATTCGTCAACGTATGCGCAGTTAATAAATGGAGAGATGGGGAAAAAAGCAAATGGAGATAGTGAGCGAAAGCAAAATACATAGAAAGGAAGTTAAGACGGAATGGTACGAGCGGATGTATAAAATGAGAGGTCAGGAAGAAAGGAAATGAGGCTCGGGGGAAACATAGACCCAAACAAGAACTTGATCAAATAGGTAGGGAAGAAATACACAAGAGACAGACGCACGACATACGTACCAACCAATATTCGATTTGGGTATAATATTCATTCTGCAATAACGATAATCGTATATCTCCTCCAATATTCAGACGGAAGGGACGATGCATGACTACGGGACAGTATTTGGGCAATTGCAGGTAAGATACACACAACACCCCGAGTTTAAAAGAAGAAAAAAAAGACTGCTATATATAATGAAGAAAATTGTTTTAGTAAATGGATACGTAACTCTTTCAGGAGTTACAAAAGAGCCTTCAAATCTCCAGCTGTGATTGAACAAATCAGTTATATTTTCATTTTTGAATGTGAAAATACTGTATAACTGTTACCCACTCGTCCGTAGTCGAGTGGGTAACAAACATTTTCCTATAAGCGAAGTGAAGACGCTGAGCTTTGGGAGTTCGAATCCCGATGGTGCTGGTAATAATATGAGAGTTAGTGCAATGGGCTGTATTACTCGTACTTGGCCTAAGTGCTGTGACAGTTTCTGGCCCTCCTCACTGATTATATATTAATCTACTACCGACACTCCTGCTGTTAACCTCTCCTTCTCTCTCATATATATATATATATATATATATATATATATATATATATATATATATATACAGAATATTAGGTATAAATGTATAATGTGTATATAAATAAAGGAGAAAGACGTGTGCTGCTAACATTGGGCCTATATAAGAATTTCTAAGTGCTATTTAGCTTCAGAGCGTTCCATGATGGGCTCTAAAGCGTTACTTTACGCTCAGGAAACTCCGCCCTTCGGTTATATTCAACTAATATATATATATATATATATATATATAAAATTAGAATGTTTAAATTAACTTGAATAATGTTAGTCTTTGTAGTCCTTTGTCTCTGCCCATGTATGGGCGTATACACCATGCGTTACCATTATTTGGATACACTGAGCCGTATGGAATGGGTATGGCCTACTGTTTCCCAATTTTAATTACCGATGGTACTATGAAAGTCTACACATTGTATAGCGTTTCGGAAAAAAGTTCGCCTAAAAAATTGTTAAAAACAAATTACTAACTAGTAATATTCTCTTCTCATTTGGATATTTTACTTATTTTTTATGACAGTAATAAAATCTTAAAAACAGAACTGGGTCGTTACCAATAAGTAATTTTTTATACATTTTACAAATTTCGTTTCTAGGCCAACCTTTTTCCAAAATTTTACATAAAAGTATAGAAACCCGGAAACCGTGTCTGTTTTCCGACAAGAATGTGTGGTGAGACACACGAGCTCCCAGAAAGTTACCCAAGCTTGAGTAATCACCAAGTCGGTGGTCGGCCCAACTACAACCGCAGAGACGAGGTGAAAGTCGAACCTGAGCATTTGCAACCTGAATTGAATCTTAAACCAACCCGAACCACGGGAACTCGTATACACACACACAATACGAAAATTTATATCATGTACGCAGAACATAATTATGTGCGTATAGTACATATAATTTTACACGACAATTTTTATTTAAATATTGTATGCATACAAGCACCACACACAGACAAGGAAGTAACACGCATACGCAATTATCATGAATTGTAATTACTATATGCAAGTGCTTAATTAACATAGGAGTATCATAAGAAAATGCAGTATAAATATTAGGGAACTCGGGAACTCATGAAACGTACGCGAAACACACACACACACACACACACACACACACACACACATATTAAACATAATCATCATTGTACCATCTTCTGGATTCGTTCCTTCGGCATAGCCGTGACCATTGTTCTCGACAAAATTCCTCCAATTTGGTAAAATTCTTTAGATTTCTTGCATGGACAACTTGCTTCAGATCTTCCTCAAGCTGCTCGATGATACCAAGGTCTGGGGACTGTAAGGGTAATTTCAAAATCTTTATTTTTCTTCTAGTTTAACGGTTTTTCTGTACTTTTAGATGTATGTTTCGGGTCATTATTCAGTGACACTACATCTTCAACTTCCTCACCGAAGGTGTTTATCCAAAATCTACCGATACTTTGCTGAATTCATTGCTCCATCAATTTGAACCTAATTGCCCGTACCTGCAGATAATGCACAGATCTAAAACATGATTGAGCAGTTACCGTGCTTCCGTCAGGATGGTTTTTCTTTTTATTACACGCCTTCTTGTTCTCCCTACAAACTCATTTTGAATGTAGCCGAAAATTTTGATTTCTTTTATCATCATATAATCTTGTTCAATGGCTCTTGAGAATGATCGAAATGGTCTTCGGTATTCTTGAAACGTGCAGTTTTGTAACAAGGACGCAGAAATGGCTTCTTCCTTACAACCCTCCCGTGTAGACAGTTCTTGAACCATCGACATGTGCAATGAAGTACCTGCTGCTTCAAGTGACAACTGGAAATTCTTGGTAGTAAGTTGGAAGTTCTCAACGACATCTCGGAGAATCATCTTAGCGGTGGTGGTCCTGATCTTTATAAGGATAAAACAATACCAAATTACTTCCATTTTTTATGATTCTCTGAATCATAGTGACAGGTAGGTCGACCAGACTCCTGGAAATTTTCTTGTAGACTTCTCAAGACTCGTACGCGTTGACCGTTTTCAGTCTCTAATCTTCCGAAAGCTCTCCTGAAGAACTCATTGGTTTAACAGTGGATTAGAAAATCTACACTAAAACACTAAAGGTATATCTATTAGACTGCAGTGTAGTACACATTTCTAAATCTAAACTTTGCAGGAAAGTGTACAAGAGTAGTGGATTATGAGTGGATTATGATGATGACTGCATAACCTTGTCATGTATTCGTGCATAGCGAAAGTTCTACGAGTTACTAATCTGAATGGTACCTAAATTTTTGTTACAGTCCCCAAAAATAAACAGTCTTATTTTTATATGGTATCGTTTAACTTTACTAATTTTTATACACATGTGGCAATACCATGTATGAGCATTTATACTTCTCTGAATGAGCATTTATACTTCTCTGAATACACCACAATTCAAACATTTTCAAGAATCTAGTAGGGATGACCAAACCTTCGCATTCAGCTATCATAGGCGTATGGGATGACACTTTACTGGGGGGGAGGGGGCGGAAAAAATTTGCCCTGAAAATTTTCAGGGTGCTCTGATTTCCGCATAAGCACTGTGTGTAGCATAAAATAACACAAAGGTTAGAGTATGAGTAACACATATTAAAGCCTTTTTGATATAAAAAAAACTACAATTTACAAAAATGAGAAAATTTTGCTACAACATTTCTAAATGACAAGCAAAACTACGGCATTGCAATTGATATAGAATTTAGTAAGTCCTCAAGTTACGTTTTAATTATTAACTACAAGTATAGTAAAGTAATTAATTCACCTAAAAAAAAAAAAAAAAAAAAAGTCAGGAAAAATCTGCCCTGAAAATGCTCAATTCCCTAGTCCTGGGGGGGAGGGGACTTCCGCCCCCATACCCCCCGCCTCATACGCCTATGGCAGCTATATATATATATAGCTGCCATAAGAAAACCGGAACGATATAAGCACACCGGACAAAAAATTAGTCACCCCTCTCAGAATGTACCTAATAACGTGTGACGGCGCCTCTGGCCTTGATAACCGCATGAATCCGGCGAGGCAGAGACTCTACGAGGTTGTGCATGTACTGAACATCGATTTGCTGCCACTCGTTCATCTGCCGGTCCCGAAGTTCCGCCAGAGTCCGCGCTTCACTTTCTGTTTCCAGCCTGAACAACACCTTCGACGCATTCAGGATTAAAGGCTTCATTGGACCTGCGATGTACTCGTCGCCTCCCATCATTGGAGAACAAACAAAAACGGGACTCATCGGACCAAATTACACGTTTCCAATCTGCCGCAGTCCAGTTTTTGTGCCTCTGAGCCCATTTATAACGTGCCAATTTGTGACTTGCTGTTAACAGCGGCCTCTTCCGTGGTACCCTACTCCAGATGTCCATCGCATGCAGTTCTCGTCGCAATGTCCGTTCGGAAATTGGTCGCTGGAGAACCTCATTGGTTTCTTGGAGCAATTGTTCTCTGGTTTGAAAACGATTTGCAGTTACTAGACGAGAAACATGGCGGCGGCCCCTATTGTCGGGAATTGTTTTCCGGCCACAGTTACGCCGTCGATTGTCAGTTGATTGCGAACTACACCACTCTTTGTAAACTCGCTGGACAGTACGCGTTGACACACCAACAAATTGGGCTACTTCAGACATTTTGTGTCCGTGGGCTCTGCCAAACACGATGGCTCCTTTTTGCCACTGAGTAACGTCTGCCTCACGACCCATTTTGCAGACTATATCCAACACACACTTTGTTCTTCACCACCTCACGAAACAGATCTGATCCTGTGTGCTACGTCACCGCTACTTGTCACTTACCAATGCTACATCAGCGCCCTCTGTGTGACCTTGAACTTCCTACTATCGGTGTTATTAGGGGTGACTAATTTTTTGTCCGGTGTGCTTATATACACTATATACTAAACAAAGTTAATTTTCCTATTTCGTTCATACAGTATGAACGCCGTTTTTGTTGGGATAATCCGCCTTTATCCGTCGAATTAATAGCCGGATACAACCTTCGGCTTACAACAACTCTATGAAATGTAGTAATTAATTAAAAAAGTCATTTTCGTTACATACAATCAAAATATTCATCTTTTATAAGATATTACAGGACGGGGGGGTACATTTTTTTGTGTATATGTTTGTGCGTGTGTGTTTCGTTTGCATTTGATAATTGCGAGTCAACACGCGAATCAAATAAACCCAAACAACTTTTGATGCAAAACCAAACATTTCTATTAGGGGGGGGAAGAATTTTTTTCTATATATCCGCGCGTATAACACAAAGTATTAAATTAATTGTTTTATTTTAATTGGTATATATGATCGCTCTGTAAATGGTTTTACGAAGTGTATATATATATATATATATATTATATATATATATATATATATATATATATAATATATATATATATATATATCACATACTAGATACGCATATAGATAGATAGATAGATAAAGGTAGATATCTATATGAAAAAAGCCACACAAAAAGTAGATGAAAATATCGTGTGCCAATAAAATAGCAATGACACTTCACCTCCAGTTGGAATGGTCGTCTTTAAAGGTACAGTTTCCTACGCATTCTTTATCCCATTCCGTTGCATATAAAATACAAATATCTTGTTTCCAAACTTTATTGCGTTCCAATAATGTTTTCACTATATATATATATATATATATATATATATATATATATATATATATAAATGCTGTTGACACACGCATGTCAACTGCGAGAAAATATGATTCACTGTTTTACACAATGCACCACTCCAACTCATTCAGGGTACGAGCAGCTCACAGCATCATTGTTAGGTACATAAAAGGTCAACAATTATATATATATATATATATATATATATATATATATATATATATATATATATATATATATATATATATATATATATATATTATATATATATATATATATATATATATATATATATATATATATATATAATCCAAAAAATAATTATAAACATTTATAATATTTTGCCATGGCTTTCCAATATTTTTTTTGTTCGTGTTTCAACCATCTAATAAAGCCATTACAGAAAAGAATAGCTCGTATAAGATGTCTCATCTCCTATAAAGCATGCAAAGAATGGCTGTAGGCTCGAATTTTAAACCGAACAAACCTATAATGCAGAAGTAAGTAGTCTCATTTCACCGCGGAAAGAACTCCTTTAATATACAGGAATAAACCTCGTATGCAAAAGTCTTCATATACCTTCGCCGGTAAAATTTTTTCCATGATGGTCATTTGGGGGGAATGACGGCTATAATTTTCCTTGTTCATATCAAATCCATAAATAAAATGAACACTTGATCGGAAGGAAGGCGTTTCGTGAACTTAAATAGAAGGAAGGTCTTTCTTTCATACAACGAAAGATTCGAGAGAAACACCCATCATTCAGTCTGACGCTTAAACACGCGTGATGGGCTTGCAAAACTCGGTCTCTGGCGTTCCTGATCCCTTGTTTACTTTTTATGAGATCCACTGAATATATAAAAGTACGATGTCATTACTTTCTTTCGGTGCCAAGTCAGTTAATGCATCGTATTACCTTTGGCATCTTTAGGCATAGGCAGATGGGATTAAACGCATCTAGAACTGGTGTATGAGGTACCTCTGATTCTTCATTCTCATTTGTAATCGCGAAAACAAGTTTATGCAACTCGTATATACAAAGATTTGCATAGAGACAAGAGAGCATAGCGACGCATACGGCATACTGAATGACATGACAAGATTAGGAGTGTAAATAACCTTAAAATATATATACATATAGGATCTAGGACCAAACTTCACAAACGTATATACATTTTATTATACAATGTTGAATACGTAGAAAATTCTTAGTGTTTGAAATCACCGGTCTAGGTGATTGCAAGATCGTATGCTTTTTGTAACACGAGCCTCTACAATTAGTAATAAACCTCTGTAACCGGTAACAAAACCTCATGGCATGCTAAACCTCTCACACTGTGATAAACCTCATGGTACGGTAAACCTCTCATACTGTGATAACCCTCATGGTCCGCTAAACCTCTCATACTGTGATAAACCTCATGGTCCGCTAAACCTCTCATACTGTCATAAACCTCTCGTGCATACATGAGCATATATCTTGCATTCTGTTTTTCTCAAAACAACCATTTATTTTGTAGCTTGTGACCTGGGAGTGATGCTTGGTTAGATCTAAGCCAAATATTTCCCAAGGGAGGACATAAAATTAAAGTTTAACACTATAATAGTTTAAGCCTTGAAGTAGATAAACAAGTATGAAGGAAATTTCAGTGAGGCTGAAATAAAGTCCATTAAAAATACGACAGTGTGTAAATGCGTTAATAATCATAAAATATAATGTATATTATAAGGGGATTTTGATATGTAAGCGCCATTTTCATAGTAATATTATATACAAGTTTGCTTAAAGATATATACACACAATCTTTTGTCTCTAATGGATCAGCTAATACTATATGGCGGGGTGAAGTATATAGCCTCATATAAGGGGCACAAATAAAGATTTATAGGTCCATTGAGAAAAAAGCGAAGAGGGGGATAAAAAGAGAGTAAAAAAAAAGGCTTAGGGAAGATACTTCCCTGTTTATTTGCTTTTAAAAATGGTTTTGGATTCAACACAATTTTATATTCCAAACAGTCGGATAAAATTGCAAAGCATATATGATATTAGCCTAAACTGTATTTAACTACTATTCATACAGGTACGGTATTACTAATTTAAGTATAACTGTACGTGGATTCTAGAATAACGGTTTTGAAGATAGGATATTGAATATATATATATTTTCTGAAGGCAACTATTTACTTTAGTATACGGGAAATCACACATTTTTAAAGCTTATTTCAACAAACGAGAAATGTAAGAGTATTGTATAAATCTACGTACATCGAATTCTAGGCCTACGTAACACTCAATTAACGTTAAAGTAGATTTAACCTTGTTAAAAAACTTTAAAAAAAAATCTTACGTTTTAGATGTAAATCGAGTAACGATACAACGACTCTTCTTGGCTACACCATCCTTCGGTATGGCTTTTCCTTTCCTCACTCCTTGATCGCAAGATGCGATCTTATTCCATTCTTTAGACTTAATGCCTCTGGCCGACTACGATAGTCGATCAACGTTCTCTCGCTGGCTCTAAGCTTCATATCTGGCCTCCTCTGGCATCATGAGCGGCTCTTAAGTGCAATATTTCGACCCCTGATGAGAAGCGACGTTATACGAATCGTAGCTTATCTCAAAGTCTGAAATGACGAAGCGCTAATAAAGAGATGCAGATAAAAACAAATGAGAGAAAATAGGAAGGACGAGAAGAGGAAAGAAGAGAAGTGAGGAAGGAAGGAAGAGTAAAAAGAAATAAAATAAATCCGAATATGAGAGTAGATGTATTACTCCTTTTATTACATCCCGAAGAGTAACATTGGCTGCAAAACGGAACAGAAGGGAATATTATTCTTTTCATAGGACAACTTTTCATGTGTGTGTGTGTGTGTGTGTGTGTGTGAAACCAATGATATAATTATAATCTTTGAACTAATTTACGATTGTGAATTACTTCAAAATAATACAAATCCGAATAGGAACTATCAGTTATGTCATTAATATTGTATCAAAGAAATGTGTGTACACACACACACACACACACACACACACACACACACACACACACACACGTGGTGATAAAAATTCATTCAGGTTTTCCTAGATTTATTAACCTAAGAAAACTGAATAGGCAGCTAGGACCATCCTCTTACGACGGTCAAATAGAATCCACGCCTAATCGGGCCAATCCTTAGGGGTCTACGGCCAGCTGTTCGATTAAGTGGTCAATTTGCCACACTGACGGTCGCTCCATCTTGGCCGTCATCCTTCAACAAAGTCTTAGGGATCTTGAAGCTCATTGAGGCGGGAGACAGCTACCGGTGGACAAAAAAGACAGTCTTGGAGACAACCTCAAACAGCCTATTTTCAGATTTAAGCCCTTCTACCGTAAGGTATATTTTTAAGCTCCGTTAGCACGGCGTCGGATAAGTCTTTTTTCACATCGATAATAAGGTTTGTGAAAGAAAGCCAAAAAATGTCTTTTAAAAAAGGTGTTTTTGAAAATCTTTTGTTGAGAATTATGAATTGAAACTTCCGAAAAACATTTTGCTTTCAAATATGATCGTATTCGTAGTGAATTTGGAAATAAATAAACTTTGCTCAGATTTCTTTTTTAAACGGCTTTTTTTCCACCGAATTACAAATTACTAAATGACATTAACGTTTAGCAATTTTTTTTTTTCTTTTTGAATGTTATATATATATATATATATATATATATATATATATATATATATATATATATATATTATATATATACACACACACACTATATATATATATATATATATATATATATATATATGCACTAGAATCACAAAATAACAAAAATAACACAAAATAACAAAATATATATATATATATATATATATATATATATATATATATATATATATATACACTGTTCATATATATAGACTACATTTATACACAAAGGGTTGACAAAAGTAAATAGACACCACGCTCATTGTCCTGAAGAACAAATGACAAAGCTCATCAGTAGAATGCCAGAACGTGTGTCAGCTTTACATAATGAAAAGGGAAAAGCAACACGATTCTTAATATTATCGAGTCAATTAATGTTATTATTTACAGACTTTTATCATGAAATAAAAATCTATGGAGAACCCAAAAGGTGTCAATTTACTTTTGTCAACCTCCTATACATATACTGTATATGTTACAGTCAATATGCAAAATTAGGCAATTTATAAATTGACTGAAGTCGAGGCAATGTGTCAAGTTGGTCATACACATAAAACTTAACCCAACCTTTCTGGGAATGCTGCATATGCATGCCGACTGGTATTTCCCAATATGTTGCCTAAAAATTCATTAGGTTAGATTAAGTTTAATTAGGTATGAAGTAAATCGAGCATTTGATATATTGCCTGAAATTTTAGTCAATTTATAGATTGCCTAATTTTAGACATTGACTAACATCTATATATATATTACTACAAAACCATTTTCTGACCAGTATCCCTTGAACAAAGCATTCTTATGAGGCGAAAACAGACCTTCATAATTTTTTATCAATCGATACAGTAAATGCACAGAAAGAATTATATCCGCTGAAGTGTTGTGTGTGTGTGTGTGTGTGTGTGTGTGTGTGTGTGTGTGTGTGTGTGTATACACACACACGTATGGAAATCGATTGCATATTTCATTTTTAAATTACAAATCTATAGTTACAAGTTCGCTCGTAATCCCGAACACAAAGTAATATAAAACTATATTCACTATATATCACTATATATACACATATATATATATACAAGTACAAATCAAATTTCATTCACCATAAAACCTAAAAAGTAAAATAAATATATGACAAACTTCTCTACCTCACACAACAGGTGGAAGGACAGACAGGTAATTGCAAATTGCAGGTTAATTAATGTTGTTACCTGACGGTGTTAACTGTCAGTTCTCAGGCAAAATGATCCAAATCGATACATATGGGACGGAATCATGTTGCCAAAAAGATGTCAAAAATGAAATAAGGAGAAATGAATTATACACATCGTGGAAATAAGGCTTTTTTTTTTTTTTTTTTTTTTTTTTTAATGGAACAGTTTTCAAATTTACTGAAATCGATATAGATTTTTGGAGAGCGGAGTAATTGTAAAGTTAAAACACAATTACGTAAAACTATATCGGACTTTAAGTTCAATTATAGTGGTAATTAGTGTAAAAAACTAAATTAGAGCGAAAGGGAAGAATATATATGATGAGGGTATGAATACGCGATTACATGAAAGCGTTTGTGGCACTACGATAAAGTGTACAATACACCGAAGCGCATTTCCAGTAAGATGTCACGTAATAAAAATAAAAACAGTAAAGTGTACAGTACACTGAAATACACTTATTTTATAAAACAAAATGTTACATAGGTAAAAATAAAAACAACAACAACAAAGTACACTTACGGACGATTTCATATAAATACAGAGGGTTGACAAAAGTAAATAGACACCACGATGATTGTTTTCAAGAACAAAATGGCAAAGCTCATCAATGGAATGCCAGGACTCGTGTCTGCTTCGCATAACGCAAATGGAAAGCAAATGACGAACGTAAAAAGAATTGTAATTTAAACATTTTTCACAGAACTGAAATACTCCCAAAATATTAATTTAATTAATGTCGCCATAAATCATTTTATCCTAAGCAAAGGAATAAAAAAAAAAACTTTGTTTGCAAAATTGTGTCACAACTTTGTTCACGGTACTCTAAAAGTGCGTGCATGCTATTCCTTATGTATGTTCCATTCATGTAGTCAATCCGTATCTACTTAATAAATTTAAGTGAGACTTCCAGAAAATATATATTCAAAGCTAATTTAATAGGAGTTAAAGATAATTTAATAGAAGTTAAAGAGAATATCAGTAAGAAAAGCCTATTTGAAAATCACAAACGACTACAATTATCGACATTTTTTTAATAATACTTTCTGAACACACACATAAAATAAAGAGTCAATATATTATTACTTTTTTATGATCCCTTTCAGAGTCTTGCTATGTTGAACTATGCGCACGGTATATACAGGGTGCTTCAAAAAAATGTTACCACTTATATGGCGCTAATATGTCATTGCTTACCATTTATAGTGTGTTTTTTTTTGTTTATACAAATACAAATACTGTACTTACATAAAAAAAACCCACAAAATATGTAAGTGGTAAGCAATGACATATTTGCACCATACAAGTGGTAACATTTTCTTGAAGAACCCGTGTGTGTGTGTGTATATATATATATTTTTTTTTTTTAAATTAGAAATTCCTGAGAAAAAATAATATTGCAATATCTTACCTTATTACACAAAATGTTTAAATGAGGAAGAACGTGAAAATTTTTCATTATCTCGTCTATACTTATCTATACGTATCTACTTTTCTATACGTATTTACATACTCGTATATTTCAATTTTTTTTTTTTTCACGGTTCATTTTCTTCAAACACTTATCTTCTCCACAGACATTTTTAATTACTTGAACATAAGTTATCAGGTATGATATGATTCGCGTTTTGAACATGGCATAATTTCCTGTCCCTGATTACTACGAATTATTTAAAAAAGTTGAAAATACTGTATTAGATATCCTCACGGATAATGTTTTTCAGCCTGGTGGTAGCGAAAGATGCTCAACTAGGAAGGGGTCTGTGGTTTGCAAAACAATCTGCTTATATTGAAAATTGAAGTTTATTTTTCCACCGAAAATTATAGAAATATGTAAAATCGGAAAAACTTCTTTTTTTTTTCTTGTGAAAAACTCGTATAATGTTATAGTTTCGCAGTTGAAATTATTTTCTGTTTGTCGTAATGCGCATATGAAACTGTTAGTTTGTCTTTCAATGAAATACCTGTGCTTGCTTTGCATTTGCTAATCTTCTTATGTTCAGTTGAATAGACTAAACACACAAGGTAACACAAAGTCAATTTCATTACTTTGTTCTAAATGCAACCATTGATGAGAATCCCAATTCGCTTAAGGTCGAGGTTGCAAATGGCACAAACTTTCAATGCTTCAAACACCAGTTCTGAATACTCGCTTTTCCATGCTACCCAAAATGTACGAGAGTCTTTTGACGGGAATGACAACTGCAGTGTCTTGTCAGAAGAAAGTTCCATTAATTATCGTGTAGGTTTTCCCCCAAGTTCGGCAGACTCTACCACCCTTTCACCGAACGGATTAAGTATCTACTGCT
This sequence comes from Bathynomus jamesi, assembly GCA_023014485.1. Lineage (NCBI taxonomy): Eukaryota > Metazoa > Arthropoda > Malacostraca > Isopoda > Cirolanidae > Bathynomus > Bathynomus jamesi. The sequence goes on along the minus strand of JAJOZX010004027.1, from coordinate 240,920 downwards.
TAGCAACTTTCCATCGTCACAAGGGAAATAGTTTGGGGGCTGCATTTACAGTTCAAGTATGCTGCATAATCATTTCGGGAAGTGAAGTCGCGAATTTTTTTTATGTCAAAAGCGGGTCGCCAGCCCAAAACAGGTTGAGAAAAACCGCTCCAGAGCCAAGGCCACACATTAACTAATATAAAATCTTTCACAACTTTTACACGCATCCTCGATACTTTTTCTTTGTTTTTATAACATTTAGCAATTATTTTATTGGTTATATATATAAATATATATATAAATAATTTTTTTTAAATTTAAACGGTGAAAAAAGTTAAAGCTAATGCTTGTTACATATTCCATATTATTCTACAGTATATAGATATGCCCTCAAAACCACCATCTAAACATATCTACATACAATTCTAGATAGATATGCTATCAAAACCATTATCAAAAAGATTTAAAATACCATAAACTTCACGAGCTCTATTACTGCAAATACTAAAATATACTTAAGCATATTTTGTCTTTTTATATATAAACTGCCTCTAGTTCATTATAAATATTATTTAAAACATATTAAATTATTTTAACGATAGTTTAAGGTTAAAGCATACTCTTAGGGGTATTGTGATACGACATATTTCCACATTTAAAATTTTCTGAGCACTCGTTCACTGTAACAGAAATGAAAGTCAAGCTGAAAGAGTTTTCAACATGCAAAATATGAAAATCTTCGTCAGACTATCAAACTGTACTAAAAAAAACATATCACTCCTTGCAGATTTTTGATATTACAAAAACTTTAGCGATAGTAATGATTAAACTATTTATGTTGCGGTCAACTATTGACAATTTTGTACCATTCAGAAAAGAGTGCAACAGAACGGAAGTTGTTTTTTGAAACTAAAAAGAAAAGGGGAGGGATGAAAATTATGCAAAAACATTTATTACAGTTCAGATACATCCTAATATTTAGACATTATGGAGTATAACTTTAGATAGACAGACAGATAACCCGATAGACCCCTCCTACACACACACACACACGTGTATATATACACGAGGACCCGCAACTGCAGTATTCAGTATCCATCACCATACCAGTCAACCTTGCTTAACAGAATCCTAATTACCGGTGATTGCCGTCTGCAGAATTTCATTTGCTATACTGTACATACAATAAACCTCGTCTCGTTTCGAAGGCAAATAAAGACTTGTATACAATATCAATTTGTCTGCCAGTTTGCGTGTGTACGAAAGCATCATTTATGTCCCATTTGAACAGAGTCGTCTTTAATTATGTAAGCAGGAATGTGCACATTCAGATCTGTTTAACGTAGCAAAGAATGGGATTGGCTAATCAAATCTTCGTTGCGTTCATGTCAAAGAGTGAAAATAATTATTGGTTTCATATTTATCTTCGTTCGGGTTTGCATTCAAGATAAAACCAGAGATTTTTTTTTTTTTTTAAGGTTCATGGATTTGCTTTTTTAATGTCCCTGACACGACAGGAAGTTATCGGCCATTTCAAGTTATAATACATTTCCAATGCGGAAATGGAGTTTTTTTTTTTTTTAAATATTGGAAAAGAATTTTTTTTTTTAGGTATTTAAAAAACAGAACAACATAAAACCGAATAAAGTCCGTATTTTGTATACAAAGGGTGGAAATTTTCGTTTTAATCTAAATTCATTAAACCAATTATTTATATTTATATTTATTTTATATATATATATATTATATATATATATATTAATTTATCCTTTTTCTTTCCGAGAGGGGGAAGATCGTAAGGTACGGAAAATAACCCCCCAAAAGCAATAAAATCGCGAACTGAAGAAACCTATAAATAATAGAAAAAAAACCGGAGAATACACACCCATACAAAAAAAAAAAAAAAAATCACAAAACCCATCTCCCTTTCCCAAAATTTCTTCTCATCCCCCACGCTATGAAAAGAAGAAAAAAGCGTGTAGAGTGGTAGGTAGTCCGTTTGCAATAGCGAGAAAGAGGCACATTTTCATTCCACTCACGAAATTCAGCTAAATTGAGTCCCATTCCGTACGTCCAGTCTTCGGAGACAACGCCGCGTTGACTCGGGAATAAAACTTTTTTCTTTTTAACATTGTCTCTTAGGGTTAAAGATCGCTATATATACGTGTATGTATGTATGTGTATATGTACGGAATAGTAAAATAACTGTCCAGTAAACTTGAATGGATATTGATTCTTTGTGAAGTGTACATAACAGCTGTATGGAAGGTGTGACTGAAATTGTACTTTATATACTCGTATTTTGAGTATACATTAAAAGAATATTTCATAGTTGTGTGTGTGTGTGTGTGTGTGTGTGTGTGTGTGTGTGTGTGTGTGTGGAGGGGTCCTTACACCCGTCTGTTTGCTAAAAAAATTTCCTTGAAATTTGGATGCTAATTTTGAGTAACTAACAATAATAGCACTTTTAAGGTAGAATTTTATGATAATTTACATTAAGTATAAATATTTTTGTTTAAATTACCTAAAAAGTGCATTCATATGAGTTGGAAACACACGCACGCACGCACGCACACGCACACACACACAATTTGTGACAACTGTGTGAAATAAGTACACTTGGATTCTGAACCCGTCAGGGAGCTCAGGTTGTATCACTAATATTAATAAATAAATATAATTAATGCAGTGTGTGTGTATACTGTATATATAGTAATAACAAGGTATTACAGAATAAAGGGTACAAAACTCTGCAAGCCAAACATGTAACACCAAATCCACAAGTCAGGTATCTTTGAGTAATAATGTCGTCGGATGCAGAATTCAGAGAGTACTATAACATTAAGACTGCAACAGATAGAAAAATAATGGGAATCATCTGGAGGAGCTTCCGCAGCAGAAAGGCAAACATAATACTCAAATTATGGAAGAATCTGGTCCTACCGATAATTGAGTATTGCTTAGTACTCACAAGCTCATACAGAAAACGAGATATTGCGAAATAGAAGCCATAGAAAAGACTTTTACGTCAAGATGGAGGAAATGAAAGGTGAAGACGATTGGTCTCGATTACAATCCCTGAAACTCTACTCTCTGGAAAGAAGATGCGAGCGGTACACAGTAATATACGCATGTAAGATGCGAGCGGTACACAGTAATATACGCATGTAAGATGCGAGCGGTACACAGTAATATACGCATGTAAGATGCGAGCGGTACACAGTAATATACGCATGTAAGATGCGAGCGGTACACAGTAATATACGCATGTAAGATGCGAGCGGTACACAGTAATATACGCATGTAAGATGCGAGCGGTACACAGTAATATACGCATGTAAGATGCGAGCGGTACACAGTAATATACGCATGTAAGATGCGAGCGGTACACAGTAATATACGCATGTAAGATGCGAGCGGTACACAGTAATATACGCATGTAAGATGCGAGCGGTACACAGTAATATACGCATGTAAGATGCGAGCGGTACACAGTAATATACGCATGTAAAATACTCGAGAGTTTTGTCCCTAACCTTACAAACGAAATAGAAACAAACTGGAATATGGGAAGAGGCAGATTTTGTACTGTCCCAGCTGCGTTGGGACAGTACGCCATCAAAACGAGGATTGAAAATACCCTCAAAGCTTTTTAATGTCCTGACAAAAGTGAGGAACCTCCAGCACACCGACCTGAATAATTTCAAGAACAGAGTCCCTGACCAGCCATGCGTGGCTAGTTACGAGGGCAGGAGGAGATCGGAAAGCAATTTTCTCCTTCATCAAGTCCCGCAAATGAGGCGGGATGCTGCAGAGGGGTTGACCGCAGGTCGCTTCTGAACCGTCGTTCAAACCCTCAAAGTATCATAAAGTATAAGTATGATTTTATATATATATATATATATATATATATATATATATAATATATATAATATAAATAAAGTGGGTAAATGAAGTGAGCAAAAAATATTTCCGTTTGAATGTTATGCCCTAAATTTAAAACGTAAAGTAATGCCCAATAGTGTCTCAGCGCTGTACCAGTTTCTGGCACTCCTGACTAGTTATTAAAAACAATTTAGAAAAAAAAATAAAGTTACAAAAACAAAAATAGTGTTAGATTTCATGAGCTGAAATAAACTCTGAGATAATCTTTTGGTTTGTGAAAACCAAGATAAGATGATAACCAATAAAATAATTAAATTAATTATAATATTCTAACTAATTATGAAGCAACTAGTTATTAGTTGCAAGAAAAATTTTAAATGAAAAAAGATAAAAAAAAATTGGAAATGTATTCACATAATAATAAAAATAAATAATAATTTGAGTTGTTCACCCTCCTTCAAAATATCTATATAAAGTCGTATGATGGAGGGGACCAACAGCTTTACGCGGAATCCGAGTCACTATCTCACCGAGGTAGCACTTTAATCTAGCATCACAATATAATTAAAATTGCATTACTTAAAAATACCAGTACACATACGCACACAAAATATATATATATATTTTCAAAGATACTCACAAATGTGAAGTTACATTCAGAATTTAATAATAATAAAAGATATAAACATTTGGCGAGAAATAGTTTTACTTACCCAATAATAATTGATAACATAAAATATTATTAGATTCTTCATACAAACCGAAAATATTCCTTCATAATTTAATAAACTTTATGAGCATCATTCATCCTTCCAACTGACCATCTATGTGTGAGAAATTGGCTATCACATGTGTTTGTAATTGGCTGTAACACATGAATGGAGTTAGCCATATACAGACCTCCAAATTGACCATTTCATATCATTTTTGCTTCTGACACTCTTATTTATATCTTTGCCTCTAAATTACCCCAAAATTTTCGGTTTTCGGCTCTTTTATATTGGATGTTATTCTGTTCGTATTTTTATTCGTTCGTTTACCCATTATCTTCATTCTCCTCATCAGGTTAGCCACGCACACACACACCTACACCTTCATGAGCGAGGTACCATGTTTTAATTCCATATATTTAAAAAACCTAAACCTAACCTTAGTGCCATTGAACACAGAGGCGTAACAAGTGTTATTAATGCAGTTGCGGGATCAAAGAAATTTGTCTATTAATTCCCTAAAATAGTGAGGTACTAGCTAACTTTACCTAAACTAACTTTAATTAATCTAACCTAATCGAAACTAATTTTTTCCCCGCCAGCAAAAATGTTATATTTTTTTTTTTACATAAATTTTTTAATATAGTGGGATACCAAAGGTGTTACCTTACAAAAACATTACCTCACTACCTCTGAATTATCACACACACTCGACCTCATTTATGCAATTTCGCTTACGCCTACGTCCACACCCCTTATATATATATTATATATATAGATATAATATATATATATATATATATATATATATATATATATAACTGCAATGACCACGCAGTATATTAATGTATAGAAACGACGTAAGTATAGGAGTTTTCGTTATTTCTCTTCCTCGTGTGCAAAACACTCCTCTATACTTACGTCGTTTCCATACATACATACATACATACATACATACATACATACATATCATATATATATATATATATATATATATATATATATATATATACACAATATTATTAAAAACCAAATTACTTTGCGGCAACTTCTTTGTCTTTCATTTAATGCAATGGAATAAATTTCAACTTTTAAAATTTGGTAAGAAAATAATTTGAGCGAGTCTTCTCTTCGTACCGAATTTCACTAACTCTCTCTCCCAGTGCCTCATCCCCTCATCAACTTAACCTCCCCTCCAACAGACGTCTGTTTCCTCTATAGTCGCATGAAAGTTTCCAAATTGCCTCCCTCCCCTTGTCCGCTTCCCTTAGTTATAACCCCTCACATTTCTCCCCTTTAAATACCCTCAGCTTCCCACCACACCTAGCAACACGATACAAACATGTTGCAAACTCGCACGGCAAAACGACTTAACACCTCTGCAAAATTGATTTCAGTTTAACCATGCGAGATGAAACAGAGAGAGAGAGAGAGAGAGAGAGAGAGAGAGAGAGAATGTCTTCATTTAGAGATAAGTCTATTGTGGATCTAAGGAACAAATATTAATAAATGACACACAATAGAGTATCCTTAAAATCTGTGCATCTGCAAGATTGCTCAAGAATTGCAAATATATATATATATATATATATATATATAATATATATAATATATACATATATATATATATATACACACACATCAGTGGATGATTGCTGCTGCAGTGACTGTGTGATTGTACATATTAAACAAGACATAATAATCAATAGAATTTCTTGGAATTTTGATTGATGGAATGGTTTGAGTCAAATCAACTCGAGTTAAACATTATGTAATTTGATTATTTTTACATATATATACATACATACATATGATACACACATTATACATGAAAAAAACTCATGCCTGATTCAATATTTCAAATTGAAGTTTGAATCATTGCATGCATGATTCGGTTTCACGTACTGCAACAATATATAGTCATGCGGTTAGGACACGAAATGCTTAGAATAACCGTACGTCAACAATTATTTTTTTAACGCAGGTTTAAATAGTTATATTGCGTTCAGAATTATTTCCATAGAGTTAACTGAAGAAAAAAAACGGGGGTAAAGTTATAAATATTAGTATTTGTTGTTGCACAATGAAAAATAGAAAATACATTTAAGGGAGGCCAACATATACGCAAGGATACAAGTACAACATAATCATCTGGGTGGTCATTCATTATGAAAATAAAATAAAATTAAATACATCCACGTAATAACCTTCCTTATAAACTACATACTAACTTTGTGTGTTGTGTGTTGTGTGTGTGTGTATATATAGTATGTGTGTATATATAACAGCAAAATAAAAGGATAAAGTCGAAATAGAAGGGAGAAAAAAAAATGTTACAATCGGTCTAAGTGAGATAAAGCTAAATAAAGCAATTTGGGAAGGATTTGTACGTTTCGATTCTCAATAAACTCTGAATAAGATGTTTAACCTTCCATAAAGCATTTGTTTTCCCCTTATGAAGATGTGACTGACGACTTATTTCCGAGTTTGTTTGGAAATGGATTGGAGAATGGCCTCACATATACAGAGGGGTTGACGAAAGTAAACAGACAGTAGACACCTTTGGTTTTTCCCATAGTTTTTGATTTGATAATAAACGTCAATAAATAATAACAGATTTATTGAAACAATATATTTAGAGTAGAATCGTGTTGCTTTTCCTTTTGCATTATTTGAAGGTGACACACGTTCTCACATTCCATTCACGAACTTTGTCATTTATTCTTGAGGACAATCATCCTCGAGTCTATTTACTTTTGTCAATCTTCTGTATATACTACACACGCATACCTACATACTGTACGTACATACCTATATGTAAGTATATATAAAAATTATTTATTTATATGTATATTTCAGAAGTCCGCAACGAAAATGAAAAATATTAAATCAACATTCATTTGCATTGACGAAATTATTCAACAACAAATACTTCGCCATTTTTCCTTGTGGATTTCTAAGGTCAATTTGTAATTTTTGCAAAACTGAAATCCTATGAATTTAATAATTTATACACAGGGTTGTTCAGAAGTCAGGCATCACAGCAATTTGGCTTTCGAATAACGCTGTATACATAAATCTGGTGTAGAATAGCGATGACGCGGACACAAATTCTGTATAGCAACATACAAAATAGTCTAATAACTCTATACTAACAGTTTAAAACTTCAAAAGACTGTGTATAATAAAATCGGTGTTTGGGTCATAAATCGTATAAAGAAAACAAAAATCCTCTTCCACCAAATTACTGGAGAAAATTGATGCATTATAAAGAAAGGCCATTTACGCAAAAGATAGATCGATACGAATATCTGCATTTCATGCATTGAATCTTCTTTCGCTTGAATTAGAACGTAATTTCAAACCCCTTTTTTTTTATTTTGAAACATTAAAAGATCATATCAGCTTTATACCTTCACTTCTCTCCCTCGTTAATCGAGGGAACACACACACACACACACACACACATTATATATATATATATGCACACTGACAGATACATAGATGAGGACGTTACCAGAGACAGCGCAGTAACATCCTTTGCCGATGACACAAAGATCAGTAGAAAAATAAGAAACCCAGAAGATAGAGGATCTCTACAAACCGACATGAACAGAATCTACAAGTGGACGAAAGACAACAATATGAAGTTTAACACAGAAATTTCAACTGTTACAGTACGGAAAAAGGGAGGACATAAACTCCATGGAAAATTATATCCCAAATGCAGGAAATTCAGAGAAATTTGAAACACAAAATAAGATAACAGTAAACAGAGCAGAGAGAATAACTGGGCAGATACTGGGAACCTTTAAACACTGCTCACACCCAAATTGGAATACTGCTTGGTCCTAACATCCCCATATGAAAAAGAAGACATTAGACAGCTAGAAAGGATTCAGAGAAGCTTCACAGCCAAGATCAAGGGGTGCAAAGAACTAAATTAATGGAAAAGGTTACGCGAATTAAACCTATATTCACTGGAAAGGAGGAGAGGGGGGTACATCATCATTTACACTTGGAAAATAATCGAGAAATTAGTCCCTAATCTTACTGTGAACCCTGTAACTCCCCAAACAACAGTGGTAAGTAGAAAAGGAAGACTGTGTCGTGTTCCCAAATTAAAGGCTAAAGAGGGAACATCATTCACCCTGAAAGAAACATTTGAAAGGTATATATATATATATATATATATATATATAATATATATATATATATATATATATATTTTTTTTTTTTTTTATTTTTTTTTTAAATTTTTTTTTTTTTCCTCCCCGTGTGTTGAGTTGGAATATGAAATTTATGACCATTATTTTTACAAATTATTTCAAAAGGGAACAAAAATATTTGAATGTTAATATAAGAATTTCAAAGAATTATTTTAAAATTGAACCAAACAACATAACCGTTACTAGGAGGCGGGTCAGGTAGATCTACAAGATTTTAAAAGGGACCTTGTTCACCGGTCTCGTTACGGGGTCCAGAAGAGAACGTCACTCTTGTGCTAAAACAAAATGTACAGTATATTATGATTTAAAATTTACTCAACTTAATGTTTCCTCCACGATCTAGCGTTGCATTACGAGTCCACGCTCGCTTTCCCCCGTTATTACTACTATCCTTATTAAAGTAAACCGGTAAATAGTGATAATTGTCGTCATTTGAAAATTCCTTTTTTCGTTCAAACATGCCCGCCATGCTGCCCGTGTGTTGAGTCCCATGGCGGCCACGTTACTCGTTTACAAAACACAGAAATTAGTGTAAAATAAGTATTGAAAGTCAAAATAACGCAGAGTAAAGAAAAATAAATAGAAGTTAAAGCCGTTTCACGGCATTTTGAAGGTAAATACCCTCATTTTGGGGGGTGGGACCATTCCTATAATTTTTAATTTCCAAATTAAATAATTTAAAATATGTTGAACACTCAAAATGGTTCCAAGGCAGATTTCGTTCGCTGGCTCTGCCAGGCGTTTTCTTTTAACTTATTTGACTAGTTTTTTTTAAGAGGAGATTGACTTAGGTAGTTTCTGTTTCTATGTGCTATAATATTAGCAATGATTTTAAGTTATTTTTTGGCCGGAAGTGTGTGTGTGTGTGTGTGTGTGTGTGTGTGTGTGTGTGTGTGTGTGTGTGTGTGTGTGTGTGCATAGATAATATTGCAAATTATTATATAATGCAATTTGGTTCGGTTAGGAATATTTATAGAGGTCCGCTTACAAAAAGTCGATATTCGCTTCAAAATGAAATAAATTATTTTTATTTTCGATTATGTAGTATGGTTGCACTATAATTTTTGTTCAGAGTATATTTTCTTACTTATAGTAACAACGAAAAAGTGTAATTAGTTTCACTTTGTAACGATGAATTGCATGGATTTACTAGGATTTACAAATCAGCTCGGTCTCATGATGAAGGAGAGGGTTGTCTCTCAGATGTGAGGTACCTTATCAAAGGCTTTCTCAAAGTCGAAATAAAGTATATCAATCGCTCTACTCTTATCATACTCACTCAACATGACGTGGAAAAACTCGAGCAGGTTGGTGAGACACGACCTATGCCGTCTAAACCCATGTTGGGAGTCCCCAAGCAACTAGTAGGAATCCAAATGGTCAACGATCCGATCCGCTATTATCCCCTCTAATAATTTACCTGCAACCAAAGTGAGACTAATGGGGCAATAGTTCCCTGGACTTTCATGATCCCCTTTCTTAAAGATTGGGGTCACGTTGGCTTCCCTCCAGTCACCAGGCACCTGGCCCATCTCCAACGATTTGTTGAAGACTGTAGCCAGGTGGGGAGCCACCTGGTCGCGCACTTCCCGCAACACTGGGGAGGAACTGGTCTGGCCCAGGAGCCTTAAACGCGCTCAGTTTGTCTATTCTATCGGCAACTACTGTCGCGGTGCACCGAACACTATCCAGGCGAGCACCTTCGTGCCTGACGCCTGGCTCGGGGATGACGCGGATGTCCTTCCTGGTGAACATTCCCGCAAAGTACTCATTCAGCACTTTAGCGATGTCCTTAGGGTTCCCCTTGCAGAGGCTTGCCACCCGTAGTTCTTCGTTACGTTTCGCTAGCCTAACCTTCGCCTTTACTTCTCTGCACAGGCGGACATACGACTCTGTTCTCATGGGAACGATTGGCTTTCGCCCTCCAATACGCAGCTTTCCTATTTCGGATAGCCGAAGCGATGTCACGACTGAACCACTTAGGCTGCGTTGAAGCAGGGGTGACCGGTTTTGAGGGTATGGCAGCAGACTGCAGCACCATAAACTGGTCCCAGAATGCACTCCATACTTCCTCAACATCGCCACCGACCTCTAACCCCATTTCACCTACGCTATCCCGGAGGCCAACGAAGTCCGCCCGACGTAGATCGAGCTTACTGCCTCTCGAGTTACTACGCTTCACCCGAGGGACGCAGACACAGAACCTAATCAGACCGTGATCACTCCCGCCCAACGATTCGTCAACGGTGAGGCCAGTGACGAGGTTGTCTTCGTCGTGACTACTAAGTCTAGAACGCTTTCGCCTCGTGTAGGCCCATTGACCGAGGAAGTTCTCATCAGCAAAGTCAACAGACGGAGATGTCGTGAATACGTTTTATTATTTATTATACTTCATTATTTACTCTACTTTCTGCTCTCTATTGCATTTCTCTTTACACTCTCTTTACTCATTTCCACAATACTTTATAAGTTCATGGTAGCCACGCCGAGACTATAAAAGCCGTTCAAAGGGGGAAGGGGGTTCATTAACACTCTTTTTCAACGCTTGTTAACACTTTATTTAATTCCGAAAATGGTTTAGTTAAACGGGGGTACGCGAGTGGGGGGGTTTTACTATAGTATTTTACGTCAGAGAGGGGGCACAAAGACTAATTTAAATTTAAGCTTACATGACCCTAACTTTAGGCTTATCGCGCTGCTGAATGACTGTTTTTGAGGGTAGTCCGCTCTCTGGGCCTCTGTTCAGGATTGCCAACCCTTCCAATTTTAAACAATTACAATCTAACAAACATACTTTATCGTAAATTTACAATTATTAGTAAACAATTTATATTAAACATTATAATCTTAATTAAACAAAAATTTATATTCTTAACTAGAGAGAGAGAGAGACACACACACACACACACACACACACACACACACACACACACACACACACACACACACACACACACACACACACAGAGAGAGAACCGAATACAAAGCGAGTGCCAAAGTTTCAAGGGAAATTTGGTCTACTGGTATTTTCGGGCAGTCATAGTTCCATGTTTCGATGCTTGGCTCAATGTGCGTCTTACTACTCGGTAGGCAAACTACGTGTGTTTACGGCTTTACTGTCTATACAGGAACAAAGTAAGTTCGTTGTGAAGCCGCCTACGGCGAAGTGATCGTTTGATCAATACTATGTAGGATTCTTGTAGGAAGCCCTTCAGTTGGACGTAGCAGAGTAGCAGCGTTCACGGAAAAGAAGTCGAGATGAGAGTAGCGAGTTTCTTCGTCAGCTTCTAGAATAACAAATCCCGTCCAATTCCGGTGCGTGTTTCCACTTTCAGTATATCTCCATCCCCCTGATCCTCTTTGAATTCGCCATTTTTTTTGAAGAGACGAAACCTCAACGCGTGCTGATCTTTTGCATTGTGATGCAACCCCTTGCATTCCAGCGAAGTGAGCAAAAGAGCTGCGATTGAAAATTTAAAAAGTCCGTTGTCAGCTTTCGACAAAGACAGCGGAGCGCGATCTGAACAACGTTCAGAAATTGATGTACACCGATTATCATTTGGTAAAATTATAAGTGAAAGTGTTCGGATATTGCCCATAGTTTTCCTTTTTGTGTGTATTGTTATATGTGCACTCTGGTCAGTATGTTTCATAAACATTTTCTTATTCTTTCTACGGTTACCCTGATAACAACATATAACGATATAAATAATTTTTTGAATGTAAAGTGTGCTTTGATGAGGAATCACTGGAATAGATTGTGAACCTGAAATTTGTTGTAACCGAGTTCAAGAAAATTATCCTACATTGTCCACGTAAGAGCTTTGTTACAGGTCGTACAACTGATCTTTAGTGCGAAATGTTATTTTATGTAAACGTTGTGTAAACTATAAATTACTTTTCTTTCGATTTTTTATGAAATGATACAAAATATCCAATGTGTGATGTTTATCACTGAAATGATTTCTTGCCTGTTCTTTCAACTTCAACTTCAACTTTTAAAAAAAGTTTTCCAACTGAAAGTTTATCTTCAAGGGGGTGAGGAGAGTGTCGTGTGTTGAATTTGAATATGAAATTCATAATGATTATTAATTGTTACAAACTCTTTTAAAAGGGAACAAAAATATCTGAACGTTAATATAAAAATTCATACAAAATTATTTAAAATGGAACCAAACATGATAACTGTTACTAGGAGGCGGGTAGGGTAGGTCTACGAGATTTTAAAGAGGATTTTGTTCACCAGTCTCGTTACAGGGTCCAGAAGAGAAGGCCGCTGTTGTGCTAAAAAAAAAATGTAAACTGGTTTAAAATTTATTTAACTTAATGTTTCCTCCGTGATCTGGTATTAACATTATGAATCCACGTTCGCTCTCCCCCGTTATTATTACTATCCTAATTAAAATAAACCGGTAGTGATAATTGTCGTCATTTGAAAATTCCTTTCTTCGTTCAAACATGCCCGCCATGCTGCTCGTGAGAGTCCCATGGCGGCCACTCGACCCATTTATAGAATACAGGAATCAGTGTAAAATAAGTATTAATAGCAGAAATAATGTAGATTAGAGAAAAGTAAATAGAAATTAAAGGTGTTTCAAGAAAATATATATATATATATATATATATATAGATGAAGAAAATTTTCTTTACCCTATATGCAAAGTTTTGTAACTTAATTTTTATCTAAATCGGTTATTTTTTTGGGGAAGGAGTGGAGATCTTAGAAAAGCGTTGTGTGTGTTTGGGGGGGGGGGATCTTTCTTCCGTTCAGAATTATAATTTAATAAAAAGATTTTTCATGCAAATTTCAACAAATAATTATATATATATATATATATATATATATATATGTTAAGTTACCGCAGAGTTTTGTAATTAAGTACACAAGTTCTGCCCTTATATAAAGTTATCTATTTGAAATATACACATTCACATACACATACACTGTTTCAGATATTAATTATCAAGTATGATTATTGGTGTGCGTGCATCTGCTGTTATTGATTAACATGGAATTAGTTCATTACAATGGACGGTTTTTTCGAGAAGTCTTGTGGTCAGTCTCCATGTTCCTGACCAATAAATCTTGATAAGAAACGTAGAGTTTCAAACTAGGACTTTTTAAACCGAATGTACGTAAGTAATTTAAACTTTTTTTCGTATAAATAATTTAGGCTTTCAGGGTCTTCGATATAAACGAAAAACAAAAATAGTTGAGAAGGAAAAAAATTAAAGAAATAATGATAAAAGAAGCGTAAACTGACAGTTAAAAGAAATTGAGACCGTAAAAAAAATGAACACACACACACATATATATATATATATATATATATATATATATATATATATATATATATGTGTGTGTGTGTGTGTGTGTGTGTGTCTGTGTGTGTGTTCACTATAATTCGGCCAAGCATTAAAGCATAATCGTATAACTTGCAATTATTACTGGAAGGCTTATCCGAATAATCTATCATGACCATTGATTTTAATGTCGCAGTTCAAAGCATTGCAAGATGATAAAAACTGAAACGTAGAATAGTTTCGGAATTAATGTAGTCGGTCGTCGATCTATGGAAGTTGAAAATGAGGTAAGTACCACTACAATACAAGAGAGATTCGTATTACCTCATAAGAATCTTATTTACGTGCTTGTTTTACAACTATTGTTTGGGGAGTGGATCCGTAGCTAACCTGGGGTGGACCTACGGGTCTTTGTTAGTCTGTAATTCTTTGGTAGTTTACTCCAAACACTAATTACACGTAGGAAATCTTATATGATGTAGTTTAGTTCTGAGGGAGATACGAGATCGCGTGCCAGCGGTCGTAGCACAGCGCGTAACACCATTTCCCCATAAGCGAAGTGAAGAAACTAAGATCGGGGATTCAACTCCCGATAACACTAGTTAATAATAATTCAAAGTTAGCGTAATGGAACGCGTTCGTGTGTGTGAAACATACACATTCACAGCTACAATGATCAGTAACTGTAGATATAAAGAATTCTATTAAGTCGATGAAATGAACATAAACCAATTAATCAGTTTAGGATACCTTAGCATTTATTTCCTAAATGTTCTTATCATTTATTCAGTAAAGAAATATGACCATTCTCTGAGAATTAAAAAAAAAAAAATTTGCAAATATTAGTTTTATATACTGATTTCTAGCCAATAAAATATACAGACTTAAGTGCTCAAAACCACAAATTTGGCTGATTAAATTTTCACTATAATTTATTTATTATTATTATTATATATACACAAACCTAAATAACCCCTTATATGATGGCAATTGAGGTAAAAAAAACAGTATAATGTATATGTATGTATACAGAGTGAATCAAAAGTCCTGCCTCAAAAATAATGAGAGTAAATACCTCTGAAGCAGGACTTTTATTTAACTCTCCTTGTGTGTGTGTACTTGTGTGTGTGCTTGTGTGTGTGTGCTTGTGTGTGTGTGCTTGTGTGTGTGTGTGTGTGTGTGTGTGTGTGTACACATCTTATGAGTGAATCTGCTTGCATAGTTTGTTTGCATTCGACCACCACATATATATATATATATATATATATTATATATACAGGGTGGGCCGTAAGTTTCCATACAGGAAAAATAAACATTTTTTTATGGACAACCATTTTTATTTATATAATATGCTCTACATGGTTGCCATTGTTTTGAAAACACATTTCAATACGTGTTCCCCACTGTTGATGAACACGCATTAGCACAGTTGACGTTATGCTTGTAATGGCGTTGGTGATACGTTCCTTTAGATGATTTATGTCTCGTATATTTTCCTGATACACCATGGCCTTCAAGTGCCCCCAAAGATAGAAATCAAGGGGGGTGAGATCTGGGGATCTGGGAGGCCACTCCACAGGACCACGCCGACCAATCCAAGCATCCGGAAACTGCTGATCCAAATACCGACGCACGTGAAGACCATAATGAGGTGGAGCTCCATCTTGCTGGAAGTAAACTGGGAAGTTACCGTCCTCGTTTAGCAGGGATGGGAAAATCTCTTCTTGCAACATGTTAAGATACCTTTCGGCATTAAGATTTCCACTGACAAAAATTGGTCCAATAATTCTGTCACCCCATATCCCGGCCCACACCATCACTTTACCGGCACCTTGCATCTTCGTCGGACTCAGCCAGTTAGGGTTAGCATTACTCCAGTAACGTATGTTTTGCCGATTAACCTCTCCATTGACGTAAAAATTTGCTTCATCAGTAAACAAGATCTTAGTTGAAAAGTTTGCATCCTCGTTCACTTTGGTTAATGCCCATTCACAGAATTCCATCCGTCTATCCGGTCGTCTTCACTCAAATGCTGTGCCATATGCAATTTGTATGGATGCCATTTGTTTGCTTTAAAAATGCGCCTGATACTCGATCTGCTGACACCACTTTCTGCAGACAACCGTCGTGTACTTTTTCTGGGACTCCGTGTAAGCGCTGTAAGTATCGTAGCTGTTGTGTCTTCATCGGTGGCTGTACGTCTTGGACCACTTCGCGGTTGATCTGCAACATTTCCAGTTTTCTGAAACTTGTTAATAAGTTTTGCCACAGTGTCGTGTGTGATGTTCGTTCCATGTTGTCTGTTAAAGTTCATTGCAACCATGCGACTGCTTCCCGACCCAGCCATCAGTATGATTTCAATTCGTTGCTCTTTCGTCAAACGCATATTCTTAGGGTATCTGAAACATAAAAACAAACGTTTAATTTTTCCTATGTATGGAAACTTACGGCCCACCCTGTGTATATATATATATATATATATTATATATATATATATATATATATAATATATATGTGTGTGTGTGTGTGTGTGTGTGTGTGTGTGTGTGTGTGTGTGTGTGTGTGTGTGTGTGTGTGTGTGACTTTATGAAAAGGCTGTCAGTGCGTTCCAGAATTGATTTTTGTGTTTGCGTACAGAATTGTCTCGTACTTGCAAGACTAATAAATGCGTAACGAAATAGAGAGAGCACAAATGCATAATATCGTTAAATTACATTGTTACTGTTGCAGTGACGAGTGTATAATATCGCAAGTAATTCGTTCACAATCAGTGAACTGATAATCAATATACACTAATTTCGTCTACATAGTACTTTTACTGATCAATATTAAGAGTTCTTTCCGCTTTTCGGAGTGAGAAATATATCACACACACACACACATATATTAGTTCTAATTCAGAAACGGTAAAATTTACGGAATACTGTCTGTCTATATTTACATTATATGTAGACAGTTTTGATGGAGTGTAATTTTTAGTGAAGAAAATTACTGTACATATATATGTCTAGAGTAAATATCCGTTGAGCAAAAATTACCCTATTTGACTCGAGTTTTGGAAAGGAATGCAGCATAATTCTTTTCATGGTATAAATTTCTGAAGAAGAATTCGCTATATCTAAGCGTATAACGAATAATTCAACAGTTTCAATGATTAGGATAAACGAAGACAAACGTGTGTGTGTGTGTGTGTGTGTGTGTGTGTGTGTGTGTGTTTATATATATAGCGTGTTTCCTAGACTTTACGTTATTAAAAATATGCTTTACTGTCTCATTACTTATAATTATTCCTCATTTATTTTCATACTAAAGCTATATTGATTACTTCATCTTGGCCATAATTCTTTGATAAATTTGATCAAAACTAAAAGTGGATTTTCTTTCTTTATCATTTTGATTTTGTTGCGCGAGACTTCAGTGTAATGAAAAAGCGTTTAAAATAATATTCATGGACTTAAAAAGGTGAAGGACGGCGAGTGAGTAACCAACTCCTGCTATAACGTTTGCGCCAAAATTTAACTTATCCGCCAAAATGTGTTCGTTTGATATCGTTTCACCTGTGTCAAAACGAACCTTTCGATTGCACAAATTGTTTTATAAATCTACCTGCGAGTCCAATTAACCTAACCTACCATAGAAGTAACAGGATGCGTCTCAATTGGCACAAACGAAACTATGAAATGAACACATTTTGGCGCAAACGCCTTAGTCCTATCTCAAGAACGACTCCGATGAGTGTCGACAGATGGCGCAGCGGAGCTCAGGCACACAGTAGGCGAGGCTTATTGCTCGACACTGCCCTACTCTCCGACGTTAAATAAGCCCCCCACCCACCACCACCACACACACATGGATGGGACAAGGATAATGCAATAATAAATGTTGGAATAGAGTACCGTTAACTTTTGAACTTTTTGAAGTGTTTAAAACACAAAATGGCATTTATTCAGAAATAATTTCTCAATTCCTCCTGACTTTTACTACGGAACCATAGATAACGAGGATTTGCCACACCCTGCACATGCATATATATATATATACATACATATACATATATATATATATATATTCTTTAATGTTCTTTATGCGAGTTCGAACGACAGTTCAGGATCGACCTGCGATCAACCCTTCTGCAACAACCCGCCTCACTTGCGGGATTTGGTGAAGGAGGGAATTGCTGTCTGATCTCCTCCTGCTCTCGTAGCCAGCCACGCATGGCCGGTCAGGGGCTTTGCACAGGAATCTGTCCAGCTGGTTCTTGAAGTTATTCAGCTCGGTGTGCTGGAGATTCCTTACTTCTTTTGGTAGGGCATTGAAAAGCTTTGGGCCTCGTATTCTGAGGGTATTTTCCATCCTCGTTTTCATGGCCCCTTGTTCCATCGCAGCTGGAACAGTACAAAATCTGCCAAACCAGAATGTTATAATATTAAAATTCACATGTTAAAATAATATTTTATATATATATATACCCAAATACATTATTCATTTTCCTTTTTCAATATAATGTTTGGCACTAGTGTCGTTCCTAAACGTTACACAGAATGGCACCTTTCTTATCTAAATTTAAATCAAAAAGCTTTGAAATATTTTTTCATTTAAACAGGAAGATATCACCACATTTTCAAATAAAGAATTACAAGGTTTAAAATTTAAATATTCATATCTGAGCCCATGTTTCGTATCGTGGAACAAATTTATAAAAGAGAAAATAGAAATTCCTAAAAAATATCCTTTTATTTTTTTTAAGTCAAAATGACAGGTGCGACGCTCCAAATATCAATAAATATTTATGCCAGGTGATAACGTGTAACAACATAATAGCGACTATTACCTTTGAACTTCTCACAAAACGAAATTGTTAGTTATAGAAAAGCCCTTAGAAAAAATGCAAATGGGATAAATAAGTATGTTACACACCCACACAAAAAAGTAAAAAAAATTGGTTCAAAGGCCTTTTGTGTATTCAAGCACTTCGTCAGGAATGAATACACGAAAGACCTTGATATCGCTCACTATTTTTCGTTGTGTGCAATATTCATTAATTTCACAGTGTGAAATTCATCCAATATATATGTTCTAGGGAATCTGTGTAACTAGGGATTTCATGAAATCCCTAAAATGTTCAGAGCTTTCATGAAAGGTTAAGTTGTGATATTTTCGTTAGTTTTAACGAAAATATCACGACTTAACCAATCGCCAAGGGCATACAGTTGACCAAACCAGGCATTCAATTAACCTAACCGAGCATTCAATAATTTTCCCGAATGTTTAATGAAAATATCACGACTTAACCTTACATAAAGTCCCTGAACATTTTAGGGATTTCATGAAATCCCTAGTTACAGAGATTCCTTGTAACACATATACAGGCTGAGTCAAAAGTCCTGCCTCAAAAGTATTTATTGTACAGTTAGTTTTGAGGTACGACTTCTGACGAACTATCTATCTATCTATCTATCTATCTATCTATCTATCTATCTATCTATCAAGGTTAACTAGGCATTGTATTGCTTAAAAATTAGAAGCTTGTTGGAAACAGTGCCAACATGCATATTGTTTATTTAAAAGAATGATTGGCACACAGTCTGTAGATTTATAATTCATCATAATTGTAATTTAAAATATTATTATTTTTTTGATAATACATTACCAATTTTTTACTTTATTACACTGTGGGGACTTCCTAATTTATTATTAGAGTCGCTATTAATTACTCTGGGGGGTTGGGGGGAAAAGATCCAAACACTCGAATTTCACCTTTATTTCATCCCACCCTCCCATATATGTATGTACATTCGACTAAACTCTGATGGTGGTGGTCGAGGAACCTCTCCAATAGCCAACGAACTTCCGTCATCCCGAGGGACAGCCTCGCCAATACCCAATTTCGGCTAACAAAGAGGAATGGTGACCAGAGACCTTCTTCCGCAGCCTCCAAATCGTTGCTCTCCGCACACGCACGGAACATGCGATGAAAAAGCTTCGAAATGAATGGTGGCGACCAAGCCAAAAAGTCAAATATCGCATTTATGGACAGGGGAAAGCTAATAATAGAAATGAGGGATTGGGCTAAAGGGACAGAAGTGGGGTAAGGAGGTATCAGAATAAGAACTAGAGAGCGAGGTAAAGGGCTAACGGTAAGGGAGGTATATTAACAGTATTTCGGAAAGCGAGGTCTGTAAGAGATTGTGAGCGGTAACAAAAAAGGAAGATATAAAATTTTACGAGAAAAGTGAGGAGAGTAAAACCAATTTTGGTTAAAGGAAAATGAAGTATGATGAAGGAAAGCAAAGAAAAGGGTTTTGGGTATAACGAGGTATTTGAGAGAGCGAGAGAGAGAGAGACGTGGGTATGGGGCACAAAAATTAAAAAACTACTGTAATTACAGAATAAAAGACTACATCAACGATGATAAAAATAATAATAAATGCATCTAGAACCAGGAATAATATAAGGGGGGCGGGGGGAAGAAGCAGAATCCAAGAGAAAATGGGGGAACAGGATGTTTCGAAGAGGGGAGAAAGAACAGAGGGCGAGGTTTGAATGTATGACCTTACCTCGAAGGGGAAAATATGAGTCTGAGAAACTCGAGGGAAAAAGAAGAAATGAATAAGGTGAAAAAGTCATAAAAGGGAAGAGACAAAGATGAACAATGGGGAATCCCTCGAGATAAAAAGGAACTATAAAGTACGATAAGGGTAAACAAAAATAAACAGTAATCTAAAAATAAAACGAACACTAGTTGATGGAAGCCAAAATTTACATACATAGGCCATAAAATAGATGAAACACATCTAGATAAAACTAAAAAAGCCAAAATGGGGAGGGGTGGGGGGGGGTGGAACCATGTAAAGTGTGGAAATAAATAAAAGATTTTCTTCTCATAAGAATAAAAAATGGTTTTTGTCTCCGAAGAGAATATAAGGCGAAAAACTTTCATATTACAGTCTACAGATGAATATAATGTTTAGTAAAAAATGCCACATACACAGAAGCTAAAAAAGAAACTCTTAAATAAGGTAGTGCGTTATTGCTTCATGAAAGAAAGAATTTGGCGAGGAAATATAGTTAAAAGTGGCTTATATATATTGTCATTGGGTCTCCAATATGAACTGCATACTTGGTTTTATAGTCCAAAGATTCGTTTGCCCCCCAAAAATGTTAAGGGATGTCTAACTTCCTTCATAACCTCTATCTAAGATTATATGACTGAGGGGACCTACAGCTTTACGTGGAATCCGAACCACCACTATACCAAACGGAGACTCAGAGAAATACCTTCATCGTTGAAATCTGATAGCTAAGCCGAGACTCGAACCCAGAACTCAGAATATCAGTTTGGTGTCATACCCTTGACTACTACATAAACCATGGCGGTTGACTAGTGCCAATTTGTAAATTGTTATAGTATTCACTGAATACAGAAAAATATTACCAGCACCTGTAGCTCAATAGGGAAAAATAACTTCCCTATAAGCGAAGTAAAGACATCGAGGTCGGGGGTTCGATTCCCGATGGTGCTGGTAATAATAATTCAGAAATTAGCTCAATGAACCGCATTAGTCTCTCCTGAACGATGTGCCAGTTTTTGGCACTCTTCACTGATTATTTGATAAAAAAATAAAATGCTGAAGTTACAGTTAGCAAATTATAATTAAAAAAGAAAGAAAAAAAGGTGGAAAACATCATAAACAATTAATGTAGTCGAACCATTCTCCTTCATCGGGTGCAGTAACGTAAACAAAAGGGAAACTGAAGGTAAACAATTTTATTTTTTATCTTTCCTCTTTTCAAAGAAATGTGTAAAATTAAACGTCTGAAAAAATGAAGACAAACAAGGGCGTATTTCCCTACTGTAGAGTTAAACAAATCCATTTCAGTCCTTCACACACACACACACACACACACACACACACACACACACACACACACACACACGCATTAAGGATGTCACCATAAAGAAAAGGAACAGTGTCATTTTCAACTTCTGTTGGATAATGGCCGCAATGTAATTGCATTTAGGAACATCTTCCCTATTTACTCTTTTCTTGAAAAGGACAAATCTCGGACACACAATGTTTGGGTACCTTACGCAGCAGCGACAATTTCAATTCTGAATGTCGACATTTAATAACTTAATTAACTTAACCTTCATTATATCCCTTTTTTTCATATTTAATGATTTTCAATAAAGGAAATCAGTCAAACCATGGCGAGACGGGTAGTGTCGCTACATGCACGTCAATATAGCGATGAGCTGTGTGTGTACCTTAATGACTGTCGCGAAAACATAAGGTACCTAAGAACACACACACACACACTATTTTCTTATATATATATATATATATATATATATATATATATGGGGGGTCCCGCGTCTGAAGATATATGGGGGGTCCCACGTCTTAAGGTACCTAAGCGCCAAAATTAAAATTCGTCAGAAATCGCCTCCAAAGTTCAGCAATATTCTGGCAATAGTATCTCTCTTATTAATTGAGCTAGAACGTTCATTTTTGGTTAAATTAGAGTTCTAAGTATGCTAATGAAGATGTTGATGAGTTTTTGGAATAGATTTTCATATTTTATATATATATTTTTTTATATCTTTTATTTTCTTATTATGCCGAACTTTGGGTGAACTTTTGGCTGGCGATAGAGGTGAAAAGAGTAGTTCGCTTCCTAAGGTTTTCAACCATACTTCTAATGTCGTAAGGTCATTATAACCCAAACCACGCGATAGAGGAAGGGTGAAAATAGTGATATCCATCAAAAACACGTTTTCGCCTGTCGTGGCGCTTAGGTACCTTAAGACGCGCGACGACTCATATATATTAGTGGTGGACCGGATATTCGCATCCGCATCATTTTTAACATCCGCACTTCTGACTGAGGATGTTATGCGGATATTACCTCTAATAAATTATGCAATTTACAATTAAATTAGCTTATAAAGTAGCTTATAGGGCCCAGTCATGCACATTTCATGTAAAGTATTAATTATTAATGAACAAACAAATATATAAACCTGAAAATATAAATACCTGGTAACACAGATAATTGAATGAAACTTGTTTCATTCAATTTTCTGTGGCTGAAACTCTTGATAAAGTTATTATTTTTATCATAATGAAAACATTAATATTAAATTTTAATTCTTATACATTGCCTGCCATAATAGTAATATCACGAAATTTGAAAAATGATGTCATGTATTCATAATTCTACATTGATAGATTAACTAAATATCCGCATCCGCAGATATTGAAATTAAAAATCCGCATCCGCAGATGTTGAAAAACTGACATCCGGTCCACCACATATATATATATATATATATATATATATATATTATATATATACAGGGCTATGAGAGAAAATATTAAATACTTTGTTCCAGCAGTAAATTCTTTTAAAATTTACTAAAAATAGAGTAAAATTTTCCCCCACTAACAACATTAAACCAAACCAAAATATAAACTTTTCTAAAAATGATGATGTAATTAATGTTGGAAAGAATTGAAGTTTTTCTACGTGATGTAACAGGTTATATCAATGAGTTACCAATTAAGAACAAATTTGTACTAATTTTTCAATGTTTTATCATTAGTAATGACTTAAAAAAATCCAAAGGAAATGCTACATAACGCATTAGTTGAATGGAAACTCGCAGTGAATATACAATTACGGAGGAAACTGTTATATGTTCACGAAAGATAATCTTCAGCAATGACCCTCTGGAACGCCTTGAACTGAAAGTTTTCTCCAGAAGAGTGAAGGGTACTAAAAACTATTCTGTGGAAGAAGTTCAAAGAAACTAAAGTACTCCGGATGATAATTATCCCTGGACAAACAATGTGGAAAGTATTGATCGCTTACTTTCATAATGTTATACTCTTTGTATGTTTAGGATCAACACTTTGGTGTGTGTGTGTGTGTGTGTGTGTGTGTGGTGATGATGGTGGTGGCGTTACTGTAGGGTACTGGTGTTGTTGAAGACAAACATGTAACTTACAGGATTATACAGTATACTACTGCCCATTATTATTTTGCTTTGGAAATTTACAGTAGTTCACATATTACGAAATTAATTTTATGTACTTGTATATTTAATAATTAAAAAACACTTTCATGCTATTTAAATTCGAGATTATACTGAAAAGAATTTCAAGAGAAAATGGCAAACTAATTTATTACAATTTTGCTTGTTATACACATCTCAACCGATTTAGTTGAAGCATCATAGCATAATAGCATATTGCAGGAAATGCTTTCCAGAAAAGCCGATACAAGCTTTTCTCGAACTTGCAAGAGCATGAAAGAGAAAAATAAAAAAAATTATGATTTTTTTTAACAGAAAGAAATTATGTATTTAAAGTATTAATTTGAATTCTCTCTTTACATTTAATGATATTTCGAAACTTTTAACTTACACAGATCGACTTCCGACTTCATTCAGCCTGATAACTAATAACTAGGAGGAGATTATAGAAACCAATCGACCAGGGAAGTACCCTGGAGGGGTGGACGTAAGGCAGAAGTAAGGGAGTGCTGTAACTCCCTTTTCTTCTGTCACTGTCTTCTTTAGCCGATCTTTTTCCGTCTCTCATCTACCCTGTGAGCAGTCCAGTATGCTCTCAAACACACGCTTCTCCCTCTATTCTTCATTACACATACATGCATTTTATGCACTACACACTTTTTTTAAAATTTATAAAAAAAATGAAAATAAAATGGCATCGTGGGCCTCAGAGACCTTGATTTTGACTATCTCCTTATATAATAGGGGGGGGGGGGCGTTTATGCGGGCGCTCGCCCTTGCTGCTCCTTCCTACATAAAAAAAAACAACTAATGAATTTATACTAATTTTCTTGCAGAACTCGAGCTAAAAACGACCTTAAAAACAGGGTACAGGGTGACCACAAAGTCCCTTTGCATTAAAAACAAGGGCAACATACAGATATGCTGCAATTTCACTCAAAGGGACTTTGTGGCCACTGTAGAATAAATGAATCTTATAAAAGAATATTCCTTCGAAATAAAAACTAAAATATTCTTTATTTTACATTCAAAGATTTGTTTACTTGAACGGAAGTGTTAAGATGCAATCGGAAGTTACTGTAGATTAAAATTGCCAAATTTTTAGTGTTCAAAAATTTGTGAAATAATGATTATAGATTTATATATATATATATATATATACATACATACACACACACACGCACACACACACACACACACACAGTGTGTCCGTAAAGTCATGGTGGGATTTTAAATAGCTATATTATTGCAACGAAACATGATAATGAGATGAAAAAAAGGCAAATTGAAGAACAACTCTAAAAGAATAACTTTATTTAACGTAGTTCGATATGGGCTCCTCTGGTAGCCCTGCAGACATCTAAGCGGTGATTCAATTCCAGCCACACACGCCCAAGAACATCAGGAGTGACGGATGCGATAGCTTCCGTGATTCGCTCGTGCAAGTGATGAATATCCCCAATGGGTACACTGTACACGCTTTGCTTGACGTAACCCCACAAATAAAAGTCCAAAGGTGTCAGGTTCGGAGAGCGTGGAGGCCATGGCTTCCATCCTCCTCTTCCTATCCATCTTTGTGGAAATTTTTCATTAAGGAATTCTCGAACAACGTTGGCATAGTGCGGAGGAGCACCATCTTGCTGAAAGATGACATTATTGTCAATAAATTGGGGTACTGCAAAATGTTCCAACATAGCGAGGTAGTTGTGTGACGTCACAGTGGGTTCCGCGAAGAAAAATGGGCCAATCACTCGATCTCGTACTAGAGCACACCACACATTAACTTTCGGGCTATTACGCTCATGTTCAACATAGGCATGTGGACAGCCTAGACTAACTACGAGATAAAGGTTAAGCTTAGCCTAGACTAACTACAAGATACAACTTTGAGAGTTGTTCTTAAATTTGGCATTGTTTCATCTCATTATCATGTTTCATTGCAATAATATAGCTATTTAAAATCCCACCATGACTTTACGGACACACTGTATATATATAAAAAAATTAATTACGTTAAATTTTTAAAATTAGGGGTCGACCGCATATCGATCCTGAACCGTCGTTCGAACTCGCACAAAGTAACAGTAAGCATATATATTATAGGGTGTCCCATAAGTCCGGTCTCAAAGTAAAATTTATTTTAAATTAAATTTACAAAATAATACATTAGAACTAAAACAAATGTTCAAATTGATGTCTTGTTTTTGGAGCTCTTTTTTTGTTGCAGGTAGAATAACAAGCAATGGCTAATATGAAAGCGAGTTACACTGGTGAGGAAAAGGCATGCGGAAGTCTTTTCCTCACGAGTGTAACATTACTCAAAACACGTATCGTTACTCAAACAGTTCAATATACTCGTAATTTAACATTTACTCTCTAAATCTAGTGAATAACTAACTGAAAATGTTAAACTTCTGAAAATCCAGAATACCAAATCATCACAGTAAAATTTACATTAATTTAGTCGTAGTCATCCAAACTACGATGTCCAAAATGCCTGTACTTAATGAGAAATACTCTCTTTACCGGATGGAAAATACATTTATTTCTGGAACCATGTAAATGTTCATAATGTTTCCCATTCATCTCAAAGCAAGTTAATGTAATGTAAAGAAATGTAATTACATTAATGTAATACCCATTGGGTCGAGACTTTTCGGGCACCTTACTCGGAGCAGTAAAATTTTACGATGAGTGAATTTCACTGGAACCTTTTTTACTGTCTAAGAAAAATAAACAGACCGAAACGAAGATGAAAGAGTAACCGTCATCCCCTTTTGTAGCCGAGAGCGGCAAATGGCCTAATTTTGAACTTATAATGTATGAGAGCTTAAAAACAAAGAAGTTACTTGAAAAGGTCAGTCACTAACTTTGAAGTTAGAAAGGTCAGTCACTAACTTTGAGGTAAATATACGAGTCTAATAAAGAAATTATATTAAATTTATTTGGGTATAACAACTTACAACATAATATAAAAATTAAGTAATTTGAAAAATACTTTTATACAGATTCCATCGTATGGAAAAACAAAATTTTAAAAACCTCGAATGTCGGACAAAAAAAAAAAAAAAAAAAAAAAATCGGGATCGCATTAATTGCGATCTGTTGAGAAATTCCATTGGAAATCTGCTTCTAAAGGCCGCCGCAAACTGAAAGCCACGCTAGCCACACCACGCCAGCCCACCACGTGGCTCAGCATCGCTCTAATGATTTTCAACGAAGCAACTCGCACCGAAGCCCACGCAAGCTACACCATGCATTGGCCAGCCGTGCCACGTGACTCGCGTTCGCTTCCTGAGCGATATTCCGAGACGTGTCTTTGGCTGCGCATGCTCAGTTAGTCTTCGTAGTAGGTGGAGCTTATCCATCTCCACTGGCGGAAGTGATTCAATCAGTTGCACTCATTCATTCATTCCCCATCCGGCCAGTTTCGCACAAATTTTGAAATGGAAGAGTTTATTGAAGAAGTCAGACGGTACCCATGCCTTTATGACATGAGGAAAGAGTACAGGGACATATACAGAAAAGATAATTGTTGGAAGGAAATTGCTACCAAATTAGGTCGGATGGATACTGGCGGCGTTGCCCGACCACGTGTCTTTTGGTGTGAGGACCGCGTATCGTGGCTGTCGGGCGTGGCGTGGCGTGGCTAGGGTGGCTTTCGGTGTGCGGCAGCCTTTACCTATATTTATTAGTAAGAAACGATGGTGTTTCACGATAGGACTATTTTAACAAACTGCTTTATGTAATACATGTAAAATGTTTGTTAAAGTGTTCTCTTGGCACATAAAGTACATCCATTATTATTATTATACAGGGTGTACATAAAGTCAGGATCTATTTTTGTGAAGCACTTGGAAATTATATGGAATTCAATCATAAAATGATAAAGTGGTAACATTTATTAAATAATTAAGAGTAGGATTCGACGTGACGCCCATCAGTATCCCTGCACAGCTCAAATCGTTCCGCAGCATTTCTAAACACATTCAGGAGCATTTGCGGGGTTATGTTATCTGCAGCAGTTCGTATACGTAAGTTTTCAAGACTCGTAATCTTCGTCTGATAGACGTGCGATTTGATAAAGCCCCATGCAAAGAAATCTAAAGGGGTTAAATCTGGTGATCTCGCTGGCCCAGGTCTTTTGTTGCTTCCGCGTCCGATCCAGCGATTTGGAAAACGTCCATTTAGATAATCCTGAACAATTTTGGCATAGTGACAAGGAGCACCATCATGTTGATAGACGACGGTACTAACAATCCTATCCCCAATCAGCTGAGGATCAAGGAATTGCTGCAACATGTCCAGATAAATAAGCCCCGTAACTGTAGCTTCAGCAAAGAAAAAAGGACCATAAACCTTAGATTTTGTTAAACCCATCCAGACATTAACTTTAGGTGAGTCTCTTTCCCAATTTTGGACGAAATCATTCGGGCTTTCATCTGCCCAAATTCGACAGTTATGGCGATTTACTTTTCCACACGTATGGAAAGTGGCTTCATCACTAAAGAGAATGTTGTCCATTAAATTATCACTCCAGATTTGTTCTACGAGATCAGCACACAGCACTTCGTCGAGGGAAATCTTCCTCATGTAAATCATGTAAAACCTGCAAATGATAGCTTTCTTCTGCAAATTAACTTTCAGAATTTTGTGCACAGATGACGTCGGGAGGCCGAGTCTGTGTGATGCAGCACGAACGGACGTACGTGGCTCCTCAGTGTTAATTCCGCGTACTGCATTCACGGTAAGATCTGACATACACGGTCGTCCTGATCTTGCTTCATCATTTACAGATCCCGTTCGTTTAAATTTGTTCACCAATTTTCGTATTGTCTTGTCTATTGGCCCCGGCTTATGAAATCTCCTTCTAAACTTCTCTCTGATGTCATTGTATTTCTTTCCCTCGATTCGCCAAATTACTATTGCCACACGCTCTTCTGTATTCATTCTAAGGGCTTCTGAAAAGAAAAATAGAAAAAAATAATTATTTCACAAAAATAGATCCTGACTTTATGTACACCCTGTATATGAAAGAAATTAGTGAAAATGACGATACGCCTACACAAATTTTAAAAAGTTTGGTCTAGCTTTATTTAAAAAAAGTGAGCTGTGATCATTGGATTATAGCACACAAACTTAAGAATACAGAAATTATTGGAAAGTTGGGACGAGACATATTTAATTTTCTGATTCAAAGAACACAGAGTGGTAATAAATGGAATTAAATCTGAAATCTCGGAAGTCATCAGCTCAGTCCCACAAGGTACAGTATTAGCTCCTTTGTTGTTTATCATAATGACTGCAATCATTGATGCGCATATCAATGACAATGTCATATCGTGTTTCGCGGATGACACCAAAATATGCAAGGAAATATCGAATGAAGGTGACAGAAAAACTACAAAACAATATTAAAACATTATTCGAGCGAGCGGAAAACAACAATATGAAGTTCAACGAAGAAAAAATCCAACTTATAGGATATGGTAACAAGGTGCAATAGAATAAAAGGTACAAAGCGCTGCAAGCTAACGGATAACACCAAACCCACAAGTCAGAGATCTTGGAGTAATAATGTCGTCGGATGCAAATTCAGAGAACACTACAACATTAAAATTATAACATCTAGAAAAATAATGGGAATTATGTGGAGGAGCTTCCACAACAGAAAAGCAAACATCGTCTTAATATTGTCGAAGAGTTTAGTCCTACCCATAATTGAGTATTGCTCAGTACTCACAAGCTCACACAGAAAACTAGATATGGCAAATACAGAGTCCATACAAAGGATTTTTACCTCAAAGATGTAGGATACGAAAGATGAAGATTTCTGGTCTCTACTACAAACCTGAAACTCTACTTCCTGGAAAGAAGAAGGGAGCGATGCACACTAATATATGTACGGAAAATACTCGAGGGATGTGTCCCAAATTTTAGAAATGAAACAAACACAATGGAATGAGGAAAGAGGCAGGTTCTGTACTGTCTCAGCTGGGTGGAACACGGGACCATGAAAACGAAGATGGAAAATACAGTCAGAATAAGTGGCCCAAAAGTTTTTAACGTACTGCCGAAAAAAATTGAGGAACCTCCAGCACACCAACCTGAAAAATTGAAGAACCACCTGGACATGTTGTTGTGCTGGCTACAAGAACAAGAGGAGAGTGGAAACAAACTCTCTCCTCCACAAAATCCCGCAAACGAGGCGGGATGCTGCAGAGGGATTGACCGAAAGTCGATTCTGAACCGTCGTTCGAAGACATCAAGTAAGACTGTTAAGCTTTATGTGGAAATAATGTAACTTATTTCCACATAAGGGAACTTGAGTATTTTATTATAGTATATTTTGCTAACCTTAGACCCATTTTTTTACACTAATAATTGCCACGTGCTTTTATCC
The DNA here is from genome assembly GCA_023014485.1 of Bathynomus jamesi. Classification (NCBI taxonomy): domain Eukaryota; kingdom Metazoa; phylum Arthropoda; class Malacostraca; order Isopoda; family Cirolanidae; genus Bathynomus; species Bathynomus jamesi. The sequence continues at coordinate 210,371 of JAJOZX010004027.1, read as the reverse complement.
AAATAATATTTTATTATTACAATTATTATTCTTTACATAACGTGTTATATATTGTATTATACGATAATTATTCGATAAACTTAAATTTACCGATTTTTTTCACACAAGAACTGATTAAAATAGACAGGTCACATTTTTAACTACTGGAAAAACTCTTGTTCCTCCGATTAAATAATTACCTATGGACATATAATCAGTTTGGTTTTAAAAGGTCCCACTCAATTGACCTGTGTATCTATGTACTTAAAGAAATAATATCCAAATACACTGACAGTAATTCAACTATTTATAGCTGTTTCCTAGATATAAGTAAGGCATATGATAGAGTGAACCACAATATTTTATTTAAAAAACTCGAAGACAGGAAGGTTCCTATGTACCTATTAAATTTATTGAAACTTTGGTATTCCCACCAATCTTTCGCTGTTAGGTGGGGCAATGTACTATCCGAGTGTTTTGGCTCCTCTTGCGGGGTGAGACAAGGCTCCTTGCTCTCTCCTATGCTGTTTAATGTGTACATTGACGGATTAATTGCTTCACTTAATGAGGCAACACTGGGATGTTGTATAGATAACACAAGGATAAATAACCTAGTTTATGCCGATGATATGGTGTTAAGTCCCTCTGTTAAAGGTCTGGATCGGCTATTAAAAGTCTGCGAAGTGTATTCGCAGAAACACATTCTTTTTAATGTTACAAAAACTAAGGTTATGCAATTTCATCCTAAAAGCTGTAATCAGCCAGCTGATATTAGGTTTAGAATGAGAGGTCAAGTAATTGAGGAAGTATAAGAGTTTAAGTATTTGGTCAAACTATTACCAGCTCCTTGAATGATGACTCAGATATAAGAAAATCTCGAAGCCTTTGTGCTAAAGCGAATATGACTATAAGGAACTTTTGGTTCTGTGCAAGTGAAGCTAAAGACGCTCTCTTTCGTACTTTCTGCAGTAATATATACGGACAGCAACTGTGGGTGAATTATAAAAAAGGTTCCGGCAGAACCCTAAATTTGCTGTACAACAGGCCTTTTAGATTCTTACATAAATTACCCCGGAGATGCTCAGCTTCGCAAATGTTTGCTACCCGGAATGTCCCGAGCTTTCCAGAGGTAACAAGACGTGTTCAATACAGTCTAATGCAAAGAATTAAAAAATCAACGAGCCCGATTATCCAAGCTATCCATGAGTCCTGCCGTTTATCCTCTAAGCTATGGAATTTTTGGTACGAAAACGTCTGTCTGTAGCTCCACTTAACTTCGACATTACTGTATTATTTCTAATCAACTGTATATATTTCTATCCTTAGTATGTGAACTGTCATTGTATTAATAATATTTGTCATATGGACTATAGTCTGCCAATAAACCTTTTCATTTATTTTCATTTTAAAATAACGTTAGACCATAATTTTTTAAATAACTGTACATCAATTATATTTCCATTAATTTATCCATGAACTGTATCCATGTATTTTATCCATGTACTGTATACATATACGAAACCACGGATATGCAATAGATGTACTGTAGATGGCAAAAGTACAATTAAACAAAACTAAAGCATGTATCACTTAAAGGGGTCCTATAGTACAAAATTTAACATTGTGCTAAAACAGACTATAATCCGGCAATGCATATTAAAGTTAATATAAAAAGATCAGGAAAATATATATATATATATATATACAGGGTGTCCCGTAAGTCTGGACCCATACGGAAAAATAATAAAATTACAAAATAGTCCAAAAATTTATTACATAATCTGTTCAAAGTGTCCGCCGTTGTGTCGCACACATAGTTGAAGACGCAATCTCCACTGCGACTGCACTTTCTGAATCACAATCGCAGAAATTTCTTGACACGCCTCCACAATGCGTGCTTTAAGGTGGAAAATGTTCTGAAGTTTGACCTCGTATACTTTGGCTTTCAAGTGGCCCCACAAATAAAAATCATAATAAAAAATAATAAAAAAATAATAATAATAAAATAATAATAATAACATAATAAAAAAATATATTATAAATCCCTATGGGTCCAGACTTACGGGACACCCTGTATATATATATATATATATATATATATATATATATATATATAACCCGAGAAAAAAGCCTCGCCCACGCAAAACTTCCCTGTAAAGATCATTTTAAATAAACCGTAACCAAACTTTTACTTTTGTACTTTTTTTCATGAAAGTTAACCCTCGACACTTAATTAATTCTTGCATCTGCGACAACATTAATGGAATTTTCCTTCAAACTTTCGTTTACGTTTCTAATTAAAATTCAAAAAAGAAAAAAAAAAAAATTTGTTTGAACTTAAGTGCATATACGCTCAGAAGTGAATATAAGGGCTGGATCATAAATTTAATGTCATTTAATATCCCTATCTCCCACTATATAATAACACTGAAAATTAAGATTATTAAAAGTGTTTTCATACATTACTATATATTATATATATATATATATATATATATATATATATATATATATAGAGGGTGATCCGAAAATGGTGTTCCCAGCTATAAACGCTACATAAATATGTTTTGGGAACACTTGTTTTTGGTGTGTGTGTATATATATATATTGCAAAGAAATCACAAAGCAACACGATCTTTTCAATAAGCAAAGAACCACAGAGAAAATGAAAGCGCTCGGACTTCGTGTTTCCTTTTCCCTGTGGTTCCTTGCTTTTATATATATATATATATATTATTGTAAAAATAGTTACAGGAAACACTTTTTGTGCGAAATTCGGTCCAGGCGATCTGTTGTCTTTCTCACGTCTGTCCAAAAAGAGGGGTTCAAGAAGAAAAAGAAAATGGTTACAAAAATAAACGATTAAAAAAAAAAAAATCAATAAATCAAAAT
>JAJOZX010004027.1:170000-195000 GCA_023014485.1 Bathynomus jamesi | reverse complement strand
AGAGGAAGAAGTCCAGCGGGAATAAATCTGGACTCCTCGGAGGCCATTCCACTGGACCACGGTGTCCACTCTACCCCTTATGCAAATTATCATCCAACATCCAACCACGATCGAACAGTTCGTGCGGAATGGAATCTTACTGAAACCAAAAGTTAATTCGGGTTTACAGATGCATTACATCCATGTAATCTTGTAAGACTTCCTCTGGCATTGCTATGTACTTGCTACCATATACATTTCTTTCAAAAAAGTATGGTCCCAAAAGTACGTCGCCATGGATCGCAGCCCACACCATAATCCTTGGATCGATCCGAGTACGTGTATCTTCAATCCAATGTGGATTACCATCGCTCCAATATTGGAAATTATGGCGACTGACGGTGTCGTTCAGGTGAAAACATGCCTCATCACTGAATAAAATATAGGGGAGCAGTGCAATTCAGTATAGCACCTCAAAATTTATTTGGTCGGACATATGAAAATCCTATATGACTAAATATATCATTGTGGTAAAGAAAAAACTATAATCGCTTGTGAAAACAGGTTTCGGAGACTTCTGTCAGCGAAAGATCGTTGATATGACCTTTCTAACAACTTACGAATGATATCTAGAATCAGTGTCTCGGAGCGAACCGTTTGAAAAATGATACAGGAAGGTGGTCCGAAAGAATGCTCTCAAAGACCAACAGGAAGAAGAGGTTTCACTGGGCAAAATTCGGCAAAGGTGCATTGGTTCAAAGATAGCAATTATAAGTTACAGAAAAAGTTACAGCCTAAGAGAGATCCTAAGATCTACGCTAGGTTAGCCCAAGAAGAAGTCCGAAGATGAGAAACAAAAGGAGACAAGCAAATGAAAATAAAGAATTATAAGCTCTCATACTATGCTCACACTTATAAACGTGTAAAGCTTTCACACATGAATAATAGTAATAGTAAAGTTTAGAAAGTGGGCCAAGAGACGATTATGACGCGAGTTGTTACCATTTTTATACGATACACAATGTAAGAGGTTGTCGGGTCCATCTTTGAAATCATATCATTTCATTCGTTCTCATCACGTATTTGGATCATCAGAGCCATTTGTGTAAAGGAGGAGGTAGGGGAAGCTTATTACTCTGATTGCCTATAGTTCCAGTAGTAAAACTTGGAGGTGAAAGCATCATTTGTAGATTTCCATGTCATCTACAGGAGTGGTGAAACTGTTTGAATGTGAGAGAAGACGGCAGACTCATACAAGAATATTAGATAAAATTTTGAAGCCTTCCACGGAAAAATTATATACTGATGAAGTGATATTTCAACATAATGTTCCATGTCACACTTCACGTTCTACCACGTGGTGGTTTGACTGCAGTGAGGTACTGCTTCTCACCTGGCGGCCTCAGTCTCCTGACTCAAATCCATCTGAATATGTCCAGATAGTTTTGGACAGAAGTGTCAGAAAACACACATTCATCAACAAATGATCTATACTTTAAAATGATAGAAGATTGGGAAAGGATTATCAACGATACTCTTAAGTAGCTTGTCAACAGTAGTGCCCAAGAAGGTTTTACTTGGGATTAAAGCTAATAGATGATGTCCAAAGTATTAAACCATTACTTTCATTAGCACAGTCAAATTATAAATATTATTCAATCATTATTCTTTATATTTATCTCTCGAGAACAATAATATAGAGGAATTAATACTTTTGGCCAACAAAATATATATATTATATATATATATATATATGTATATGTATATGTATATATATATATATTATATATGTATATGTATATGTATATATATATATATATATATATGTATATGTATATATATATATATATGTATATGTATATATATATATATATATATATATATATGTATATATATATATATATATATATATATATATATATATATATATATATATATATATATGTATATATATATATATGTATATATATATATAAAATGATGCAAACCCACAAAAAACTAGAAAAATGATTCCAAGGTCTTTCGTGTATTCAGAAGTACACCTCGTCAGGGAGGTTGTACTTCTGAATACACGAAACGCCTCGGAATAATTTTTCTTTTTCCTTGTGGGTTTGCATCATTCATTTCACGTGTTTAATTGTGAAATTCATCCCATATATATATATATATATATATATATATATATATATATATATATATATATATATATATATATATATATTTGCAATTTGTAATCTGGAAACAACTGAAAAGGCAGCAATAAGATGCGATTTCTGTCAAAAACTGCACGACTTTATCTGCATGAATTGGGATGATAGAAAAATATCCTTCGTCTCAAACGCTAAACAGATCGCAGGAGTCACATTTCTGTGTGCCGCATGTACACAGACTGTAAACTCCTTTGCGGTATTTAAAGAAATGGAGAAAGCTAATTTCAATGTTACAGAAAGGAGGGAAAAATGGGGAAACAAGAGTCTGGAAATGTCCCAATGACAATTCGGGTGGATGAGAGAGAAGACGAAATAACAAATAATATAATAATGAATAACAATATAATATAGAATGAAGACATAGATGAAAGAAAAGATACAGGTAAAAGTTGCGAGGTGGTAAAACTGGCCAAAGAACAAAATGATGAAAAGATAAAAAATAAAAACGTAGGAAATAAACAGCCAAAGAAAAATAATGACTATCAAAATTAAGAACATAGAAGATAACCAGCTAAGTAGAAGAAGCGTAGAAAATACTGTTTGTAAATACTACGCAAAAGGGAACTGCAGATATCGGGATGGGCAATGCATCTATGCACATCCCACATTATGTAACACACATCATACAAGAGAATATTGCAAATTTGGAAAAAAGTGCAAGTTCCACCATATTACTGTCTGCAACACCTATGCAAGATATGGGAGGTGCAAATACGGACAAAAATGCCGTTACCACCACCCTCAAAGGAACGCAACAGGTGAACAGGAAAAACGAACATCAAAGAGGGCTGCCAATTTTTCAGACGTAGCCAATACAAATCAGCTGCTAAATACCATCCAGCAAATACAAAGTCAGCTGACAAATATAGGAATCCGAGAGCCGGAGAGAAGGCACGCACAAAGCCACTTCATGCGTTATCGGGACAAAGATAAAGAGAGGCAAATTCTCGGAGGACCACAAGACAACGAAACCGGCACCACTATTGGAAAACGAATCGAATGTATGTGAAAATGATAGAGAAAAAATAAAAATGATCCTAGCCAACATTCAGGGCGTTAAATCAAATCATTACCTGGACAAAGTTTTATACCTGAAAGGACTCGTGCAAGAAACCGGAGCAGACTTTTCATGCCTCACGGAAACCCATCTAAAGGACTGCCAGGCAAACTGTGAACACTGAGTTCTGTATTGATAAAAAAGAAATATAAATTGACAACTATAACATCCTCCGAGATGACAGAAAGGTGAGACGTAAAGGAGGATGTGCTATTTACACACACGAAAGGCATATGGCAGAAATGACTAAGTACCTCAAACAGCTGCGTAGAATGTGTAGCAGCAAAAGTCGAAAAATTAAATATGGTGCTAATTGTAATGTACAGACCCCCGAACACGCCAACCTCAAAATTCTCTGATTCCATTACAGAGGTAAGAAACTAGGTAAAAGATCTACACACTCCAACCCCAAATATTTTTCTCTGTGGTGATTTTAATTTTCCATTCATGAAATATAAAAGGATAAGAAAAAATATACGTGTACACCAGGACAAGGGGGGAACACGGGAAGACCAGGAGCAGGTAAAAATGCTACTAGCTCTGGCTGATGAATTTATGTTAACACAAGAAATAACAGAAAACACAAGAAAAAACATCATCCTAGATTTGGTGTTCACAAACAGCAGCAACTTAATTGATAATGTAGAAATATCCCCAACTATAATATCGGATCACAACATTATTGAAATAATAACCAATATAAAAGCAACAAGAAAGGAAAGAACACGAACAAAAGAAAAGCAAATTCGAAATTTTTAATTTTCATTCCAAAGCTATAAACTGAGAGATGTTGCATCCAGCATGGAAGTAATAGATTGGAAATCTATCTTCGAGGCCAAGACAACGGAAGAGATGCTAACGACCTCAGAGGAGAAGACGCTGGAAGTTGTGGAAAGACATGTACCAAAAATACAACAAAGACGAAAGAGAAGCTGGTTCGAGAGAGAAAAGATGTCATTGTTCTGAAAGAGAAAAAGAGTGACTGCAAAATTAAGTAACTAAAGATAATACCAGAAAAATATTAAATGATAAACTGCAGAGTATCGATTGCGTCATACAGGAATTAATTGATGAGCATACAGGAATTAATTGATGAGCATACAGGAATTAATTGAGGAGCATACAGAAAAAGAAGAGGCGACGCTACAGAGGCGATAAAGGTTAACTCAAAGTACTTCTATAATTTTGCAAAAAACGAAGTCGAAAAACCATGCGACTATTGGACCTTTGAAAAACGAAGACTGCTTTATCTGATGATCTAACAGAAGTATCCGAAATATTAAGAGCTCAGTAAGAATCATCTTTCAGTATCCCAAAAACTGACAAACTGATATGCGATAGAAACGCGTTCTTTGAAGAAGAACTGCAAGAGGAAAGTACAACGGACTTCACCTTTACGACAGATGATATTACAAAAGCTATAGGGAAACTAAAAGCACACTCAGCGGCAGGACCGGACAAATGGAGTGCCACACTGATCAAAAACTGCAAGAATGCAATCGCTGAGCCCCTATATTGGATATGGAGGCGATCACTAGACACGGGAGAAATACCGGGCATCCTGAAGAGCGCGAACATAGTCCCAATATATAAAGGAGGAGATCGATCAGAGGCCAAAAACTATAAGCCAGTGTGTGTCGCATACATCTCATCACACTAAAATATTTGAAAGAATAGTTAGACAGAAAATCTATGGCTTTTTGGAAACTCAGAAAAAATTCAATGATAACCAACATGGGTTTCGGTCAGGCAGATCATGCCTAACACAACTAATGGAACACTACAACAGCATTATTGATGCACTGTAAAGTAATGAAAACTATGATGTAATATACACAGACTCTGCCAAAGCGTTCGACAAGTGTGACCATTGAATCATAATACATAAACTGAAGCATATGGGAATAACAGGAAAAGTAGGGAAATGGATATATATAAATTTCTTAGTGAGCGGCGGCAAATCGTTACAGTACAAGGAGCATATTCATTAGAATCAGAGGTTCTCAGCTCAGTACCACAAGGAACAGTATTAGCTCCACTACTTTTCATAATCATGCTAACTGACATAGATGATGACGTCACCAGAGACAGCACAGTAACATCCTTTGCGGATGACACAAAGATCATAGAAAAATAAGAAACCCAGAAAATATAGGATTTCTACAAACCGACATAAACAGAATCTATGATACATGTGGACGGAAGACAACAATATGAAGTTTAACACAGAGAAATTTCAGCTGTTACGGTACGGAAAGAGAGAGGACATAAAATCCATGGAATATTATACCCCAGATGGACAGGAAATTCACACACATTCCAGAGCAAAAGACTTAGGGGTTGTAATGACTGACGATACGAAATTTGAAACACAAAATAAGATAGCAGTAAACAGAGCAGAGAGAGTAACTGGACAGATACTGAGAACCTTTAAACGAAGGGATAGGAATATAATGATTCCTCTACTGGAAACACTGATCATACCCAAATTGAAATACTGGTACGTCCTAACATGCCCATATAAAAAAGAAGACATTAGACAACTAGAAGGGAGTCAGAGAAGCTTCACAGCCAAGATCAAGGGGTGCAAAGAACTAAACTAAGATACTGGGAAAGGTTACACGAATTAAACCTACAGAGACATGTAAGAAGTAAATAGACAGCCCAGATTTTGCTGTAACAATTTGGCGTAAAAGATTCAACAATTCTGATAGTGTTGCTGGTTTTTTGGGCTTTTTACGTAAAGTCTTGTCTAGTATTGCCCACACGTGTTCTATGGGGTTCATGTCAAGGGACTGACTCGGCCAAGGAAGTCGTTTGATACCATTTCGCTCCTCCCATCCTTTCGTCTTTTTTGCAGTGTGGCATGGGGCTCCATCTTCCATGAACAGGCAGCTGTCTTTTTCAATTTGATCACTTGAGAATATTGGCATAAGTCCTTCTTTAAGGATAGAAATGTAGGAAACGAATATTAGTCATGATAATGGCAAAAAAATTGGATGCATACATTTTACCATAAAATTAAGGGTGTCTATTTACTTCTTGCATGCCTCTGTATATTCACTGGAAAGGAGGAGAGAGAGAGAGACCATTATTTACACTTGGAAAATAATGGAGAAACTAGTCCCCTATACAGTTTCGTGTCCGTGTCCGTGTGTGTACGCAATATGGAAATGAATTTAAATATAGTAAAGACCCGAAATAAAATTATAATAGTGAAAAGTAATTTAAATTTTTTAATTAAATTGTCATTTAAATAATTAGATTGTCTATAATTAAGAACTTAATACAAACTTAATTAAATTTCAGTTCACTGGAATTATCGTATTATGGGATTAACATATATATATATATAGTAAGACCAGAAATTTATAATTAATAAATAATTGTTAGTTATTGATAATTGGGAAGAAATATTAGAACGATTATCATCTTTTCCAGATGAGCAATAATTACAAACTAATTAGTTGAAGACCAGCTAAGTTATAAAGCAATTAACTTTAATTACATGCATAAATAATTTAGAAGAAAGACACTTCCTACGCTTTGGACTTCAAACGTTGGGTGCCACACAATGTCAATTCCTCGAAATTAAAATTCATAGAATAATGAAAATTTCGAAGGAATGTGGGCCGTATGTGGTCAGGGGAGGTAGTCAAAAGTGTTTATTAAGTAAATAACTAAAGTAAAATGGACCTTATTGATTTTGGTTCAACTTGCACAAATACCCTCGCGAACTTTCGGCGATTTTGCACGTGGATTCTTCTTCATTTCGGGGAATTAGCATTTTGAAATTCGATACGTTGGCACTCCAACCCCTACTCCCCCGTCAAGAGGGCTATACTTCATGTCCACCCCGCAGCTTCGCTTTCCGTTAGATCAGTGAGGTTAAGCGACCGTGGATCTCTGCGTTTGGATAATGTAGTGACCTGTAGATAGTTTGTATCCCACGTAAAGCTGTAGCGCACACAAAAAAAAAACTCCTGGCAAACTTCCATAAATAGAAATATTATTTTCTATTTTTGAAGACCAGATTTTCTACCAAAAGAAGTTATGTATCATTAAAAGAAGTTATTGTATCATCTAAAAGAAGTTGCGATACCCAAAAGAAGAAAAACTTCTAGATTACACCCTAAAAAAGAAGTTATTTCATCTAAATTAAGAAAATTTAATTTTGAGTGTAGGTGTTCCAGTCACGTGACCTTTTATGGCTGTTACGAAGGAGGTGAAACAACCCCAAAAACTTTAGCATCGTCCTCATGGGGTATAATTATGCATGAACGAGATAGATTTTCGGACAGACGGGTATGGAGGAGATTCACGCAGGAAAAGTTATACAGACAAGCTATGACAAATGTCACAGACAACCAACATGTAATCAAATGGCAACGTCACAGTAAACCGTTTCGTGTGACAAAACTCGCGCATGTCGTTAATTTCTGCATGTATTCATGTTTCAGATCCATTCCTATATTAAAACAGTTCCCGAACCAGAGTGCCACAGGTGCCTCCTAAAGGGGTGCCACGAAATTTCATGAGAAAAACAAAAAGTAACTGAAGATTCAAAAGTTAGTAAAGATATGGCAATTGCAAAATGAAACAAAACATTCGCGATATATATATATATATATATATATATATATATATATATACAGGGCGTCCCAAAAAATGTATACACACTTTAAATAATTATAAAGGCAGTGTTTATTAAAATACATTTCATTTTCAAAATGTAATAGAATCTACAGACATTATTTAATTGTTTTGTCAACGCCTGTTTTCAAACTGACGTCCGTTCTGGTCCAGGCACTGCTGATAACGCGAAGCAATGGAATCGCAAACATCACGAAACATTTCGTTTGGTATTTGTGTGCATTCTCGTTCAATGGCTGCTCTCAATTCAGCGACTGTTGCAGGTTTTATAGCGTAGACTTTGTCTTTTAAGTATCCCCATAAAAAAAAGTCTAGTGGTGTGAGGTCTGGTGAACGCGGAGGGTATTCTACGAAACCCCTTCGTCCAATCCACATCCACATCCACATCGTGCCAAGTACCACTCGCAATACTCCACTCTTCGGTCCGGATCATCTTCATTAATAGCATGGACTAATCTTGGAATGTAACTTTTCCATTGACAGCGCTTCAAAATGCGTTGGACAGACGATTCTGAAATTCCTACCTCACGACTCGCTTGCCGCACAGATTTTCTTGGACTTTGGTGATACGTTTCCAGTACTCTTTCTTGCTTTGTGGGGCTTGTCGATGTCCGTGGTCTTCCGGAACGCTTCTTGTGGACATTCTGAACAGTTCCATCGGCTTCAAACTTATCTCTAATTCGAGTGATGGTAAGTCGCGTTGGTGGATCTGTTTGAAACTCCCTCCTAAACTGTGTTTGCACTTCAACTGCGTTTTCACACTTCCAGTAGCATTTTAGAATGAATTTCCTTTGTTCAAAGCTTAGTCTGGCTGCCATTATTAATTCTAATGGGTTTAACTTGGAAAGAAAGAAACATCAATTGAGCTATCAGCTGTTAAAGTGTGTATACATTTTTTTGGGACGCCCTGTATATACATATATATTTTTTTAATTCAGTCTGAATTGGTGGTAGAGGGAAAGAGCAGGGCGCTGGTTGTGGGACAGTGGAAGACGAAAATCCTCAGGGGTGCCACGAAAGAAGAATTGATGGCATTGCGGTGCCTTGAGCCAGAAAAGGTTGGAAATTTCTGTATTAGCAAAAAGAAACATCTGGTTTTCCTATCCTATCCATACAGCGTATAGTACCAGTCTTTAAACTATACGCTTTTTCATTACATACTTGGCAATGATGCTACGAGATACTCGTCGTACCCTGAATAGGTGTATGGGCGAAGCAATGCTTTGTGAAACAGTGAAGCTTTTTTTTTCTGTCTACAAGTTAATATAAACCAATCTGTGTCCTGAAAATTGACAAACTTTATTGTCTTAACCAGGGGTTTCCAAACTGTGGTCCACGTGCCACTGATGATGGTACATGACCTACTGTTTAAGAGTGATTCGTAATTACATTGAAATTTAAATTTCAGTAAAACAAAATAAAAACTACGATCAATTTAAAGTTCATAGCTTCGAGAAGTAAAAATAATAGTAAAGTACAACAATAATAATCAGTCAGGAGAGTCGGAAACAGTTTCGGAAGCTGACTGTGGATAGCCTGCCATGATAAAATTTGGTTGGTTGGTGTACGGTATGTTTTCTGTTTTGCTAAACCGGGTACAAAAGAAAAGGTATAGGAAATCCCGTTGTAAGCCATACATGAACTGCATCTGCATATATCGAAATCCTGTGAATTATGTAGATGACGACAATAACACACACACAGTAACACACAAAAGTAAACATGCATGACACTAAGATAAAGATTACTAGTGTGTATTCTCCCAGATTTCTTCTATATCAAATTGCTGCAGTTAAATTACATTAAACTGTTCCACGTAAACATAATACATTCCACTATACACACACACACGCCCACAACCACATGCACACACACAAGTTCGTTCAAAGTGACTCTTTCAGTAATAAATTAAGTAAAGGACTTTATTAACTTTGCTTCCCTCTTAATCATTTTAACCTTCGGCAAAACCAACGTACAGAGAAAGCTAACAAAGAAAATCTCAAGTTCCTCCAACACGTCTTAAACAAGAAAAGTTGCCCCGAGTATATAGCGTTGTAAATTGAAGGATATAGGAGGTTTATTAATTCCTTCAGAAGTTGCGTTGAATAAATTAGGTATCATGCCGATTGCATATTATATATACACACACATATATACACATACATATATGTACAGTATGTATGTATACACATGCGTCAAATAATAAATATAAGATTTTAATTTACTTAATTTAGAACATTAAATATAATGCATTAGTTTCCATCCTTCTGATTCAATTAGAGACTTGTTCCGTCTTCGCCATTAAAATCTTATTTAATTTAATAATTATTTTTAATTACATTGAAGTTCTTTCGATTAATTATTTTACGTTATACACGGAAATCGCATTAATATTTTTAAAAGTGTGTAACAAGTAATACACTATGTAAAAAAATTATGTACCAATAGTAATTTTCTTATGATCGAGCACCTCCATAATATATATACATATATATATATAATATATATATATATATTTATATATATACTTGACTTTCTTACCAGAAATTGGAATCCGAATATACAAATTCAATACTGTGTACAATCGATTCAAAAACTCTTGTCGCAAAAGTTAACGTTTCTTATCGACACTAATCAGTAAGAAACATGGAGTAACATAAGACTTTTTCAGTAAACTGTATATTATACTTCTAACTTCCAGCTTAAAAGCCTATCATCATCAAATTGAATACTTAATTTATGACTTCGAAATACTCCTTTCACACCAGACGACGGATATGAAGGGAACGACGTACCATACAATTCCATCTTTGTTTGTTTTTTTTGCCTTCAACTTTTGGAAGAGGGGACAAGTTTGTACCTTGAGGGACTTTCTTCATCTGTCCTCGAGGCACAGCTGTATGCGACTCTAAAAATAGTTGTCAAAGGAATACATATATATACAGGCTGTCCGTATATAACATGTTTATTATTATTATTATTATTATTATTTTATATATATATATATATATATATATATATATATATATATATAATTATATATATATATATATATATATATATATATTAGGGCAGTTCAAATAAATGAAAAATGAAAACTCAAGCAAGCATGTACTTTTTTTTATTAGACTTAAGAACATAAAACTCTGAGACGAATTGAGTGGAATCCGAGAGTATTTACTCGGTGCTCAAGCATTAGAATATGTACAGTGGGTGAATTGGATAAATAACATTTAGATAACCAATGGATTCGCACAATATAACGTTCAGTGATGGCACAAATGCACTGATATCACCTTGATATCATACATGAAATCTAGTCGCCTGAACACTTACCGGTGGCCAATGTCGACTTTGGTAATGGTTGCATTGAAATTCTTTATCATGGACACGCCCCTTTCAGCACTGTCGTTGATAACATTGAATCTTTACATGGATAGGAGGGATCGTCTATCGTCTTGGTGATTTTTCCACTCATAAGGAGATATTCTAAGAACCCTCGGCTGATCTTGAAAGTATCAAATAACTTGAATGACGCTGAATCGACAAAGTCAGAGATCCATCCTCTCAACTGAAACGTTTCCTTTGTATTTTCTCCGATCTTTCTTTAGTGTTCCTCTCTGTAATAAATTTGCTGCCTCAACCATTTTCATCTTTGTTTTCAGACAAAGTTTCAAACGAAACAAAGCCAAACCAGAAGGAGATTGTAGACACCAATCGACCAGGGAAGTACATGACCGTACATTTCCCTGAATCGGCGGGTTCAGAAAATTTAAATACCAGAAGCCCCATACGACAAATCAGCAATCTAGAAGTAATCGAACATGAGCTTGAGCACCCACTGAAAGTTTTGCTACCAAGTAGAAATTTGCCATGAAGATTTTTGTAAACAAGTAGAATTAAAAAATCCACATGCTCAGTGACTTGCCTGCAATAAAATTTTTCATCCCTATTACATGAACCGCCCTAATATATATATATATATATATATATATATATATATATATATATATATATATATTACAGGGAATCTGTGTAACTAGGGGTTTCATGAAATCCCTAAATGTTCAGGGATTATGTAAGGATAAGTCGTGATATTTTCATTAAAACTAAAAAATATCACTACCTAACCTTACATGAAATCCCTGAACATTTTAGGGATTTCATGAAATCCCTAGTTACACAGATTCCTTGTAACATTATATATACAGGGTGGGCCGTAAGTTTCCATACATAGGAAAAATTAAACGTTTGTTTTTATGTTTCAGATACCCTAAGAATATGCGTTTGACGTAAGATCTTGTTTACTGATGAAGCAAATTTTTACGTCAATGGAGAGGTTAATCGGCAAAACATACGTTATTGGAGTAATGCTAACCCTAACTGGCTGAGTCCGACGAAGATGCAAGGTGCCGGTAAAGTGATGGTGTGGGCCGGGATATGGGGTGACAGAATTATTGGACCAATTTTTGTCAGTGGAAATCTTAATGCCGAAAGGTATCTTAACATGTTGCAAGAAGAGATTTTCCCATCCCTGCTAAACGAGGAAGGTAACTTCCCAGTTTACTTCCAGCAAGATGGAGCTCCACCTCATTATGGTCTTCACGTGCGTCGGTATTTGGATCAGCAGTTTCCGGATGCTTGGATTGGTCGGCGTGGTCCTGTGGAGTGGCCTCCAGATCCCCAGATCTCACCCCCCTTGATTTCTATCTTTGGGGGCACTTGAAGGCCATGGTGTATCAGGAAAAGATACGAGACATAAATCATCTAAAGGAACGTATCACCAACGCCATTACAAGCATAACGTCAACTGTGCTAATGCGTGTTCATCCACAGTGGGGAACACGTATTGAAATGTGTTTTCAAAACAATGGCAACCATGTAGAGCATATTATATAAATAAAAATGGTTGTCCATAACAAAATGTTTATTTTTCCTATGTATGGAAACTTACGGCCCACCCTGTACAGTATATATATATATATATATATATCACAGTACTGTGCAAAAGTCAGAGACCACTATCGATCTAATAACCTTTAGATAATCTGTCGTATGAAAATTGGTTTTGATATTAAAATACATATTAACTAGAACCTCTGGTTCATATTAACGTATAACTAAGTTATTACTTAAGTGTATAAAGTTGTATAAGCTGGATGACCCTCTAGTCTGTATAAATTGGACTTGAGGGTTGATTCATTATATTACTTATAACGCATGTGTTTAAAGATCTAGCGAACTATTACTGATGGATCTGCAGTAAATGCTCCTAAGCTATTGTTATATCAATATTTACAATTAAAAGTATTGACATATTCACTTAAATTCTGCAAAACAAATTTATCCAAAACGTTTCTCATTATAATCCTAATTCATGCTTTTTTTTTTCTTCACAGGCTTAAGAAATTACAAAAAGTACAATTTCTGATATGATTAGATATAAAATAATACATTTACATGGTGAGGGACTGAGTCAAAGAAAAATAAGTGAATCTACAGGCGTTTCCAAAACTGGTGTACAAAAAATCTTGGCTCGTCACAGCTCAAATGGAACCCCAGCTGATCGCCCTAGATCAGGGAGGCCCTCTAAGCTTTCTCCATCTGATCTACAATATCTAAAGATTACTTCCCTTCGAGACAGACACAAACCCAGCACTTCACTCGCAGTAGATCTCGAAAAAACAATAGGTGTCTCAGTTGATCCCTTTACTGTATGAAGGAAACTTAACTCAGTAGGTCTTAAAAGACGTTGCAGCAAAAAAGCCACTTTTAAGGAATGGAAATAAAAAGAGAAGAAAATGTGCTTTGGAACACAAGTATTGGACATCTGAGACCTACTGAATTAAGCTTCCTTCGTACAGTAGAAGGATCAACTGAGACACCAGTTGTTTTTTCGAGATCCGCTGCAAGTGAAGTGCTGGACTTGTCTGTCTCGAAGGGAAGTAATCTTTAGATATTGTAGATCAGATGGAGAAAGCTTAGAGGGCCTCTCTGATCTAGGACGATCAGCTGGGGTCCCATTTGATCTGTGACGAGCCAAGATTTTTTGTACACCAGTTTTGGAAATGCCTGTAGATTCACTTATTTTTCTTTGACTCAGTCCCTCACCATGCAAATGTATTATTTTAGATCTAATCTCATCAGAAATTGTACTTTTTGTCATTTCTTAAGCATGTGAAAGAAAAAAAAACAGCATGAATTAGGATTATAATGAGAAACGTTTTGGATAAATTTGTTTTGCAGAATTTAAGTGAATATGTCAATACTTTTAATTGTAAATATTGATATAACAATAGCTTAGGAGCATCTACTGCAGATCCATCAGTAATAGTTCGCTAGATCTTTAAACACATGCGTTATAAGTAATATAATGAATCAACCCTCAAGTCCAATTTATGCAGACTAGAGGGTCATCCAGCTTATACAACTTTATGCACTTAAGTAATAACTTAGTTATACGTTAATATGAACCAGAGGTTCAAGTTAATATGGATTTTAGTATCAAAACCAATTTTCATACAACAGATTATCTAATAGTTATCAGATCGACAGTGGTGTCTGACTTTTGCACAGTACTGTATATATATACAGGGCGTCCCAAAAAAATGTATACACACTTTAACAGCTGATAGCTCAATTGATGTTTCTTTCTTTCCAAGTTAAACCCATTAGAATTAATAATGGCAGTCAGACTAAGCTTTGAACAAAGGAAATTCATTCTAAAATGCTACTGGAAGTGTGAAAACGCAGTTGAAGTGCAAAGACAGTTTAGGAGGGAGTTTCAAACAGATCCACCAACGCGACTTACCATCACTCGAATTAGAGAAGTTTGAAGCCGATGGAACTGTTCAGAATGTCCACAAGAAGCGTTCCGGAAGACCACGGACATCGACAAGCCCCACAAAGCAAGAAAGAGTACTGGAAACGTATCACCAAAGTCCAAGAAAATCTGTGCGGCAAGCGAGTCGTGAGGTAGGAATTTCAGAATCGTCTGTCCAACGCATTTTGAAGCGCTGTCAATGGAAAAGTTACATTCCAAGATTAGTCCATGCTATTAATGAAGATGATCCGGACCGAAGAGTGGAGTATTGCGAGTGGTACTTGGCACGATGTGGATGTGGATGTGGATTGGACGAAGGGTTTCGTAGAATACCCTCCGCGTTCACCAGACCTCACACCACTAGACTTTTTTTTATGGGGATACTTAAAAGACAAAGTCTACGCTAAAACCTGCAACAGTCGCTGAATTGAGAGCAGCCATTGAACGAGAATGCACACAAATACCAAACGAAATGTTTCGTGATGTTTGCGATTCCATTGCTTCGCGTTATCAGCAGTGCCTGGACCAGAACGGACGTCAGTTTGAAAACAGGCGTTGACAAAACAATTAAATAATGTCTGTAGATTCTACTACATTTTGAAAATGAAATGTATTTTAATAAACACTGCCTTTATAAGTATTTAAAGTGTGTATACATTTTTTTGGGACGCCCTGTATGTATATGTATATATATATATATATATATATATATATATATATATTATATATATATATATATGAAACATTGCAAACATAGAAGCCACACAAAACTTTTACGTCTACGACAGAGGAAAGGAAACTCTACTCCTTAGGAAGACGTGACAGATATACAACAATATACAACAACCTTGGTTTTGCTTCCACCCGAAATGTTCATTCTGACGAAGGTCCAGCTTGTCACTCCACCTTAGACCTACAGTTTTACGTGGAATCCGAATCACGCCCCACTAGCAGCCCAGCGTCTTAACCACTAGGCTACCCAGGACACCCATTTATCGGAGCTATTGAAGAATAGGGACCCCAGCCTTCTTTAGTTAGCTTTATAAGGCTAACTAACGAAAATATCTTGACCTGACCTAACCTAACCAATCGTCAAGGGCGTACAGTTAACCTAACGATTGGTTAGATTAGGTCGTGATATTTTCGTTAGTTAACCTTATAAGCTTAACTAAAGAAGGCTACCAACAAATTTTTATTATGTGAAAGAATGAACAGCTGGGTTTGCTGCGCGCCGCCTACCGTCACCGGGTCTCGATCCCGGGGCCGATGGATTCGTAGTCAGCGACACTAACCATACACCACCGAGGCGCATATATATATATATATATATATAATATATATTATATATATATATATATATATATATAACCTTACCTTACAACCTTACAAAGGTTCCGCGCGATGACTTCTCATTTCGCGAAGGTCAAGCTTGACGCCCCTCCTCTCGAGTTGGCCTGGTGAAGTAGTGAGTTGGATTGTTGCGCTCTCCACCTCACATAGCCAGGTACGCCCGGCTCATCGGGGATTGTTCTGAGCCAGGCGTCTAGTCTTCTTTTGAAGATTTCCACTGCAACTCCCTTCGTGTTTCTTAGGTCTTTGGGCAACTGATTAAACAGTTTTGGTCCTCTCACTACAAAACTATTTTCTTTCAGGGTTAAGTATGTTCCCTGTCTCGCCTTCAATTTGGGAATACGACACAGTCTACCGCTTCTACTTTCCACCGTTGTTTGGGGAGTTATGGGATTCAGAGTAAGATTAGGGACTAGTTTCTCCATTATTTTCCAAGTGTAAATAATGGTGTATCTCTCTCTTCTCCTTTCCAGTGAATATAGGTCTAGTTCTCGTAACCTTTCCCAGTAATTTAGTTCTTTGCACCCATTGATCTTGGCTGTGAAGCTTCTTTGGATCCCCTCCAGCTGTCTAATGTCTTCTTTTTTATATGGGGATGTTAGGACCGAGCAGTATTCCAATTTGGGTATTATCAGGGTTTTCAGTAGAGGAATCATTACATTCCTATCCCTTCGTTTAAAGGTTCTCAATATCTGACCCGTTATTCTTTTTGCTCTGTTTACTGCTATCTTATTTTGTGTTTCAAATTTCGCGTCATCTGTCATTACAACCCCTAAATCTTTTGCTCTGGAATTTCTCTGAATTTCCTGTCCATTTGGGGTATAATATTCCTTGTACTTTAGGTCTTCTCTTTTTCCGTACCGTAGTAGCTGAAATTTCTCTGTGTTAAACTTCATATTGTTGTCTTCAGTCCACTTGTAGATTTTGTTTATGTCGGTTTGTAGAGATCCTATGTCTTCTGGGTTTCTTATTTTTCTACTAATCTTTGTGTCATCCGCAAAGGATGTTACTGTGCTGTCTCCGGTAACGTCCTCATCTATGTCAGTTAGCATGATTATGAAGAGTAATGGAGCTAATACTGTTCCTTGTGGTACCGAGCTGAGGACCTCTGATTCTGATGAGGATACTCCTTGTACTGTAACGACTTGCCTCCGCTTACTAAGGAAATTATATATCCATTTCCCTACTTTTCCTGTTATTCCCATATATTTCAGTTTATGTATTATGATTCCGTGGTCACACTTGTCGAACGCTTTAGCAAAGTCTGTGTATAGTACATCATAGTTTTCATTACTTTCAAGTGAATCGATAATGTTGTTGTAGTGTTCCATTAGTTGTGATAGGCATGATCTGCCTGATCGAAACCCGTGTTGGTTATCATTGAATTTTTTCTGAGTTTCCAAAAAGTCATAGATTTTCTGTCTAACTATTCTTTCAAATATTTTGGTGAGATGAGATGTAAGCGACACTGGCCTATAGTTTTTGGCCTCGGATCGATCTCCTCCTTTATATATTGGGACTATGTTCGCGCTCGATATGTCCCAACTTTAGGAATGGAATAAAAACAGCGAAATGAGAGAGAGAGATAGATTCTGTATTATCTCAGCTGAGCTGCCGTCAAAAAATACTCTCAGAATACGAGACCCAAAACTTTTTAACATGCTGAAAAAAGAACTGTGGAACCTTCAGCAGTACACCAACCTAACCACCTTCAAGCTTTAACTCGACAGGTTCCTGTGCAAAGTCTCTGACTAGCCATGCGTATGAAGGTAGGATGAGAGTAGAAAACTACTTTCCTTCAACAAATCCTCCAAATCAAGTGGGATACTAAAGTGGGATCGATCCTGAACAGTTGCTCAAATCAAACCACAGTAAGTAATGTAACTAACTATACTTCTAATATGTACATATCTCCATGTATCTAATGTCTAACAAGCATATCAGTATATCTATACACATCTGAAGACATAGCTATCTACTTATTTTATCTATAATAATAATTAATTATTTAATAAATATAGACACTAATTAAAACTTCATTAAATTGCAGTGCAATAACGTAATGATCAAAAAGGTTTTATATTTTCTCAGCGTGTCACTGTAAAAACTGAACTATGTAGTGTTGATATACTGTGTAAGCAATATATAAAGAATCGCCTTAAATAGCTATAATTTAATTTTCATTAAGCATAGTAAAAGTCTAAGAAAAGTAATTTTAAACTGCGTGTTCATGATGTAAAGTAATGGAGCCGTAATAAAAGCAAATCAATTTTACTTTATTTAAAACAAAGTGAGGTTTATAGCTATTAAAAAAAAGGTGATTTTTATATTTTAGAAGCGATAAGTCTTTGCCATATAATCAATGTTCATATAATTCACGTATTTAATATATTAACAGACATTTCCATTAAATAGGTATAAAACCACTATATAAGTTCAATGCATATGCACAACCTCGCTAATAACTAGTATCTCACAACCTTTTTTGGGCTAATCTTTATTTATTTTCAGGCGTATCCTCAAATTGCTCTAAATGAGTGTAGCTTCCCTATTGTTATCAGCTCGAGGCTACGATAAAACTGAGATTAGAGACGAAATTATCTTCAGAAATAAAAATGGATTTGGAAGACGCGTTCGATTATTATAAAAACTAAATTGAAGGTTCCTGTCGAATAAAATTCTCTCAAACTTTAATATTTTAGAAAAATTTAATATTATAATTTATGCACTTGTACTAGATTTAACATTTTTTTCTTACTATATATATACACACACACGTTAAAATGAATAATTCTAACATCCATTTTTGCATATAAAGTCCAAAGTAGCGTGACACAAACTGTATATAAAATGTAAGTTTGGAAGAATAATTAAAATTTTAATTGTTTTTTCTTTGCTAAGTAATTGATGAATTATTCCTTTTTTTAAAATTACCTAATCATTTTTTTGGATTTTTTTCTGCAATGTTAATTTTTTTTTATACATTCTATCTTAGTAATAAAAGATGAAGTCATATCTTGCCGAAATTGTAAATTAACACTTAATTTTAAATTTTAAGCATTTAATTTTGGTTCATATGCGTGTTTAATTTTAATTCATAATAAAATGCATATTTCAATTTCTATTTTTAGTTGACTCGGAAAATCATGATAACATTAGATCTGTCAATATGTCGTTTAAGAGAAAACTGTGCCTTCGTCTTCAAATATTTTGCTTATCTGTCAATATGCTGTTACACCAAAAATTTGCCTTTATCTTCAAAATATTTTGCAAAAGAATTCAGCCTATTGAGAATCATAAAAACCAGTCAAATAAAATAATAATAATAATGATGTCACTAGCTTGGATAGTATATCAACCGATGTAACTTTACAAAATTATTCCGTTCTGTCTGATCTGACCTAGAGGTTGAAGCATTACCTGTAATAATTTAGAAGCAGTAAAATACAGTAAGAGGATATCTTTGTCTTCTCCAGAGAACTTAGTTTTAAAATAAAATAAACAATTTGTCCGATACGCTTCAAGAAGAATCAGGGAATCACCAATCACCTAGTTAGTGTTCACAGAATCCTCCAATCCGATACAAGAAGAAATCGGAGTGTACTCGTAGTATCAAAGAGCTATTCCGAGTCCTTAAACGGTACCAGCTACCTCAGAGTGAGAAAGCCGTTGCTGCCACCTGACCAGAACCCCCGTCAAGTGTAATATAAAATAAATAATTGAGTGCGTTTCTTATGGTATATATATATATATATATATATATATATATATATATATATATATACAAGAAACTCAATTATTTGTTATTTTACATTACACTTCACGTACACACCAAAGTGTGTGTGTGTGTACACACACAATCAAACTACTTTCATCTACAAACACCCTGTATCACATTAAACTTATAAAATTAATTAAACCAATGAATTTAGTACATATATAGATACATGTACATGTGTACGTATAAAGTTACCCCTAAAACAATTAAGTCATGTACGTTTTTACCAATGTAATTTCGTACATGATAACCGTTGTTCCTTCGTGTCCTTAAGCTTAGTAAAGTCACGGAAGCTCAGAATATCTCGGGAAAGCTTCGGAAAAGCTCCGAACTCCCACAGAGCTGGGGGCTAAAATTACCTGAGGAAGATGTGAATGTCGTCACACTAATTACTATATGGGGATTGGCGAATAATTACAGCTATCTTTCTTCACCAACAATATCTGTCGAGACTCTCACTGTCTCCCTATTTATTTATTTATTTATCTACTTATCTATTCATTTATCTATTTATTTATCTACCTACCCATCTATATATGTCTATCTATATGTATGTATTTACCTACTTATATTTATCCATTTACTTATCTATCTACCCGTTCACCTATCTACCTGCCTATCCATCTATCTATTTGTCTCATCTACCTACCTAGCCATCTATCTCCCCATCCACTTACCAGTCTGTCTATTCACCTACCTACTAATATTCTATCTATCTATCTATCTATCTATCTATATATATTATAATATATATATATATATAACTTATACTTTCTAATGTACACTTCGTAAAAGCAGAGGAACCAAAACTTGAAAAATAATAAAAAATCTCGCAACAATAAAAGTCTATTCAAGTAATATAGAGAATCTTTTACTGCAAAACAAAATGTAAAAACCAATAAAATTATTTTTCTGAGTTCGTATAACGATTAATAAAGTCTTTTGATTGCAGTTTTAGGTGTTTTCTGTTTCGAATTTTATCCTCTTTTCTTTTATACTTTTTGGTAAGGACATATAAAAACAAAGGGGGAAAAAACTAAACAAGAAAATCCCAGGTGTACGCAGGTATCTGGATCAATTTAAGTTCGAGAGAAAGCTGTAAATTTGTGATATATATATATAATATATATATATATATATATATATATATAAAGGGTGATCCAGAGAAATGGGACCCAAAAGAAACCCCGTAACTCAAAGTATAAGTCCTTTTATAAAATCATACGCATCATTCGAAAGAGGATAGTTACAAGTTTGTACAGGATTGTATAGGTTTTGACAATACAAGACAAGATAAGATACAAAACAAAATAAAAGTGTTAGTTAAAACTAACCCTTCAAGATGACTGCATGGACTGTGGAACAGCTGCGTTCCATAACAGCAATATTATGAGCATGGAAGAAGTGTAGTTTCAGCTTTTAGAAGGTGATTTTGACATCTGAAAATTTGTCTTGAAAGATCTTTGAGCTGAAACTACACTTCTTCCATGCTCATAATATTGCTCAGTTATGAAACGCAGCTGTTCCACAGTCCACGCAGTCATCTTGAAGGGTTAGTTTTAACTAACACTTTTATTTTGTTTTGTATCTTATCTTGTCTTGTATTGTCAAAACCTATACAATCCTGTACAAACTTGTAACTCTCCTCTTTCGAATGATGCGTATGATTTTATAAAAGGACTTACACTTTAAGAGTTACAGGGGTTTCTTTTGGGTCCCATTTCTCTGGATCACCCTTTATATATATATATATTTTTTTTTCGTTTCCAAAACTATACACGACTAATTTTAGAAATTCACATTTTTTTTTATATTGTGGTGGTATAGAAACCATTTACAGGCTTTATTTTGAAGCTTTCAGGTTATTTTTTCGAATGGTATACACGACATTTCGCTATACATTTCTCTCTCTCTCTAATTGACAAGTCACAAAGTCGCTATCTGGGAAACGCAGGTCGAAGATATAAAATCAGGTTTTCCACCACGGAATGCAAATTTGTATATGCCATGCGCCTTCAAGAGTCCAGTCTGGCAACCCTGTGACATGTTGAGTTGCCAGTGCCAGAAACCAATCCCTACATCTGTTTACATCATTTACTCTGATTTAGGGCAAGAGACTCTAAAGCAGAGCTTTCCAAACTGGTGTGTCGCGACACATTATTTTTTGTATTTTGAAAATTTTGATTTTTCTATCAACAAAATCGGCTACAAGATAAACCACCTACTGAAAAATTATCTGATATTTGATGATAAAAATTAATTAATGAGTCGTGAAAATTGTTATGCTTAAATAGCTTGTCGCCAACGTTAAAAGTTTGGAAAGCTCTGCTCTAAAGCGTGCTTGCGGGTGGTAGACACTTCCATCACATGTTATAAGCAAAGATTAAAAATTGCTCAGAAAAGAACAACCTTTTAAAATTCTTTTAACATTGCCTCTCATCTCCTACCGACGTTTCTCAGATTCTTGGGGTACGTCGGGGCCAAGTCGCACCACTGTTTCCCGTTAGATAAGTGGTTAAGCGACGTTGAGTCTGTTCAACAGTTGGATAGATGACCGTCCTCCGCTGTGTTCAGATCATGTAGTAACCCGTAGATGGTTCGGATTCCATGTAAGGCTGTTAGGTCCCCTTCGTGAGATGATCATTCCAGTCACGAAGGAAATTAAACAATCTTAAACGTTACTATTTCATATTACAGATCGCAACCTCGCAATTATTTGCTGTAATGTGAGAAATCAAAATGTGGTGAAATGTCCTGTAAACACTCGAGAGGAAACTTTAAAAGCCTTAAAATAAGATAAAGTTATTTCTCTGGAGCCCAATATTTAAGAATTCATGAATTTTGCAAATTATATGTACATGCGTAAACACATGTCGGTCTTGAACAGTTGTTTGAACTCAAAGTACGAGTATAACTGTGGTTAGGTTAACCTCGGTTTTTGCTTCCGCCAGAATTGTTCATTCTGATGAAGGTCAAGCTTGTCACGTCACTCCACCTTAGACCTAGTTTAACGTGGAATCCGAACTACGCCCCACCAGCAGCCCAGCGTCTTAACCACTAGGCTACTCAGGGTACCTAATTATCTACCAAACAATTTTTTTTGTGTGTGGCGTGGAGAAGGATGAACAACAGGGCTTTGTTGTGCGCCGCCTACCGTCACCGGGTCTCGATCCCGGGCCGATGAATTCGTAGTCAGCGACGCTAACCACTACAACACCGAGGCATAATATATATATATATACATATATATATAAGCTCGTGAGATATATTTTTAAACAAGCTATGACAAGGGATGAAATATTTTCCTATACAAGTTCACTTCATTTATTCAGTAACGTCAGCCACACGTTGTAAAAAAATTTCAAATCCCTTCTTTATTTATAATCGCTCTAGTCGAACGGGAATCTATGATGATCGTCATTGCCGCAGTAGATGTCATCTAACTGACGTTCATTCCTGCACGGAACAATTAAAAAGAGATTACATAATAAATAGACCAAGATCAAACGCGCAGAATACATGACATCTTAAGTTAAAAAGAAAAAAAAAAGCCACGCTCTGTCTGACAATCCTTTGATATAGATGCGATATATGCAATGCAAAAGATTCGTATGCAGTTAGCTTTTTCACTCGGATATGCTCTGAACGGGCAAAGGGAGAGTGCGACAGATTGACAGAGACGACCTCACAGAAGGTATGAAATGTTCATCCTGCTGAAATTATCAGGGGAACTGGAAGGGAGTGCCCTCATCAGTTCGGGAGGGGGGACGGACGAAACGGGTCCTCCTCTGTCCTCGGACCTTCAAGGGAAAGGGAAAGGGGTGCAAATAATTGAGGGTAAGAAGGGGGAAGTTGAATAGAATTTCTGTGTGGAAGCAAAATATACAGAAAGTGATTACAGAATGTGAGGTGTGCCAAATGCGTTCTAAATAATTAAGTAAGTGAATAGCACAGCTGGTAACGGTATAGCTGCATATAATATACATACATATAATATACATACATATAATATACATACATATAATATACATACATATAATATACATACATAGAATATACATACATATAATATACATACATATATACATACATATAATATACATACATATATATACATACATATAATATACATACATATAATACATACATATAATATACATACATATAATACATACATAAATATACATACATATAATATACATACATATAATATACATACATATAATATACATACATATAATATACATACATATAATATACATACATAATATTACATACATATAATATACATCATATAATATACATATAATATACATACATATAATATACATACATATAATATACATACATATAATATACATACATATAATATACATACATATAATATACATACATATAATATACATACATATAATAACATACATATAATATACATACATATAATATACATACATATATATACATACATATAATATACATACATATAATATACATACATATAATATACATACATATAATAACATACATATAATATACATACATATAATATACATACATATAATATACATACATATAATATACATACATATAATATACATACATATAATATACATACATATAATATACATACATATAATATACATACATATAATATACATACATATAATATACATACATATAATATACAACATATAATATACATACATATAATATACATACATATAATATACATACATATATAATATACATACATATATAATATACATACATATAATATACATACATATAAATATACATACATATATAATATACATACATATATAATATACATACATATATAATATACATAATATATAATATACATACATTATATAATATACATACATATATAATATACATACATATATAATATACATACATATATAATATACATACATATATAATATACATACATATATAATATACATACATATATAATATACATACATATATAATATACATACATATAATATACATACATATAATATACATACATATAATATACATACATATAATATACATACATATAATATACATACATATAATATACATACATATAATATACATACATATAATATACATACATATAATATACATACATATAATATACA
>JAJOZX010004027.1:147500-162500 GCA_023014485.1 Bathynomus jamesi | reverse complement strand
GAGGTGGAAGCTACGAGGTTTTTTTTTTGTTTAGCGTGTTTTGGCTTTCAATTACTATACTCGTATATTCAAATATTGTGTAAAGCTTTCAGTTAAAATTTTTTATTCTTTTATATTTTATTTATGACTGAAGAAGACCAGCTATCCTGTCAAAAGATACCGGATCACCTGAAGATAAGAGCCCCCAGCCTCAATTACCAAATGATAAATTCGTTAAAACTAACGAAAATATCACGACTTAACCTAACCAATCGTCAAGGGCGTACAGTTGACCTAACCGGGCATTTAATTTAATTTATTATTATATTTGGTACTGTAAAGCAAAAAACAAAAATACATGGGGTCCCTGATCTTCACGTGATCCAAGATCTCTTCCTATTCAAAATAATTTTAAAAAAAATTGTGTGTGTGTGTGTGTGTGTGTGTGTGTGTGTGTGTGTGTGTGTAAAGCAATTTCATTACAACGTGACTCAAACAGACCAATCTCAAAAGGGTAAATAAATGTTTGATAAAAAGTAACCTAAATTATGACCTTCATCTACGTCATCATTCTTGCATTCGCTGAAAATCCTTAATGATCATAATACTTTGAATGCAAATTGGATTTAAATTAATATTTGCACAAAAAAAAAAAATCGGTATTTTGAAAATTACAAATTACTCTAAATTACAGTATCTTCTTTTAACTTTCACTTAAAACTAACTTAAAAAGTTTGTTATATACTAAAGAGTATATAACAAACTCTGTGATGCACACTTTTAAGTTGACCTCCTTGGAGTATCATAGTTTCTTTTGAAACATAATTCTTTGTCTTCAAAGAATATGCATTCGCGCTATTGTTAATAATTACCTTGAAAATGAGAGATGATTTACGTAGGAAAGGACTTGGGGCATTCTAGTAGATATATACATCAATTAAAGCTTATTACGTATATCTTGTGTAACAATTACTCTTCAGTACACCATTTTTCATCCTACATGGAGAAACACCATTGAAAACTGGAAACTGTGTATATACTAGTATACTGTATAGAATGTCTGTACTAATTATTTCCGAATAATTGGTGTTATTACAGTTTGCAATTACAGTTGGTTACAATTTATGCGATTATATCAAAGGTCTTTTTCAAGGTGTTCAAAGATCAGTTTAAATAAAGAAATCGATGTGGATTTGGTTCGCTTTAACTGCACGGAAAAAGGTTTGAAGAGCAGGGACTCTTCGTTTACTAATCGTTTACAGAACTTACACACACGCTTTATGAACGTTTAATTAATGTTTGCAGGCGCTTTCTAAACGTTTAATGAACGTATACAGATGATTTCGAAGCGCTTAATGAAGTATACAAAGGTTTTCTAAACGTTTAATAAACGTATACAGATCTTTTCTAAACGCTTAATGAACGTAGACCCTTTCTTAACGTTTAACTAACGTATATGTTTAATAAACGTATACAGATGCTTTCTAAACGCTTAATGAAGTATACAAACGCTTTCTAAACGTTTCATGAACGTATATAGACGCTTTATAAACGTTTATCAATGTTTCATGAGGGCACTTAAATTGTTCCTCAGTTTTTACAATTTAAAACCACTTTTGAAACAACTTTCAGGTTTCTTTTAAAGTATAGGACACGGTTTTTAGAACCTTTTTATAATTTTTTGTCTTCAGTTGTGCTGATTTCGAAACTTACGGAGTTAATAATATAATAATATATAATATACAGTATATAATAATAGTCAACTTTATCATTAATTACACTGGTCAACAAAGATTTTTCATCAGAGTAAAATTTGTGGTGGCTGGATAGCATTTTTCACGCTGATTCCAAAACTGCATTCAGTTTTTTCTAGCACGTATAGTTTTCAAGATGAAGGCATATATATAACTACACAGATTTAACCATTTTAAATAGGCAAAATACTAATATTTCAACATTTGATTGTGTTTATTTTAGTGTTTTTTTAGTTTATTCATCTTATTGATTTCAATTCTTAATTATACATCTTATGTATTTCAGGTGTGAGCTTTTACGTCCAGCAGCATTGTGATTCAGGCAACAACGCCGTGCTTTGTGTGTCAAAAGATCAGTCCAGTCCAAGAACTTGTTGTGTCAAGTTGGTGTACATTTTTTTTGAATTTATAGTTTGCTCAGGTCAGTCAACATGCCTCGACAATGTAAGAATGACCCCTGAAAGCAGTTCTTTTGCATAATGGTAATATAATGCCATCCATCCCCATTGCCCATTCCGTCCATCTAAAAGAGACATATGACAATATGGATATACTACTGAAGGCAATCAAATACGACAGTCATCAATGGAATGTTTGTGGAGATCTAAAAGTTATAGGAATGCTTATGGGTATGCAGTCAGGATTCACAAAATTTTGTTGTTTCCTTTGCCTGTGGGACAGTCGCGCCACTATAGAACATTACACCAAAAGTGACTGGCCACTTAGGTATACATATGTCCCAGGGATAATAAGCAATGTCCAGTCTGTCCCTTTAGTGGATCCCCAAAAGATCTATCTGCCACCTCTTCACATTAAACTTGGTTTAATGAAGAATTTTGTTAAAGCAATGGGTAAAGTCAATTCTGAAGGGTTCCAATACCTTTCAAGGAAATTTCCGAAGGTTACTGCAGCAAAATTGAAGGAAGGAATTTTTGTTGGGCCACAAATAAGGGAGGTTTTGAATGACACTGAATTTGAAAAAGTCCTAAGTCCGCTGGAATTGAAGGCTTGGCTGGCGTTCAAATGGATATGTGAAAACTTTCTTGGAAGCAACAAGTCACCTGCGTATAAGGATGGAGTCAAGAACCTCCTTGATGCCTTCAAAGAAATGGAGTGTCGAATGTCGTTAAAAATTCACTTCCTGCATTCCCACTTAGATTTCTTTCCTGAAAACCTTGGTGCAGTGAGTGACGAGCAAGGAGAGCGCTTCCATCAAGATATTCAGATGATGGAGAAGCGCTACCAAGGATATTGGAATGAAAGCATGATGGCGGACCATTGTTGGATGCTGTATCGTGACAATCTAGGCCAAATTTACAAAAGGAAGTCACACTCACAGCGCTTTTAGTAAAATAATGTATATATTCTTTATTTATAAGTACATTGAATAAAGTATATGATGTATTTGTTGTTTAGCATTCCTAAGTGTGATCTATACATCCATAAATTTTCTTATAGCAATATCAAAAACTTAAAAATATCAAAACCAGTGTATCTATATAACTCTACGTGCTAGAAACAAAATAAAACCAGATTCGGAATCAGCGCGAAAAATGCATTAAGAAAAGTGTGATCATGTTTGTGATGAGAAAAAAAAGTTTCATTTTGTTGGCCAGTGTTATTAGTGAAGTTAAATCCGAAAAAAATGTATGAAAAAAATGTCACCAAAAATAAAGTTTATATATATACATACACACCTTTGGTTAGCTTCCGCCCGAACTGTTCATTCTGACGAAGGTCAAGCTTTTCACTCCACCTTAGACCTACAGTTTAACGTGGAATCTGAACCACGCCCCATCAGCAGCCCAGCGTCTTAACCACTAAGTCACCTAGTGTACCCATTTATCTACCAACCACTTTCTTTATTGTGTGGAAGGATGAACAGCTGGGTTTTGCTGCGCGCCGGCTGCCGTCGGGTCTCGAACCCGGGGCTGATGGATTCGTAGTCAGCGACGCTAACCACACCACCACCGAGGCGCAATATATATATATTATATATATATATATATATATACCTCGTTCAGATTGCCTGTGTTGGTCTCTCTTCACACGAAGGTCAAGCTGGTGGTGGCCCCGCCTCTCGGCCTGGCTTGGTGGAGGAGCGAGTGGCTCTCTTGCGCTCTCCACCGTACATAGAAGGTACACCCGGCTCATCTAGTACCGTCCGGAGCCAGGCATCTAGTCTTCTCTTGAAGACTTCAACTTTGACCTCTATAACGTTTCTCAGGTTCTTTGGAAGTTGGTTAAAAAGTCTTGGCCCCCTGACAACCAAGCTATTTTCCTTCAGTGTTGAGGAGGTCCCTTGTCGGGCCTTTAATTTGGGAACACTACACATTCTGCCTTTCCTATTTTCCAGCATTGTTTGGATGATAATTGGGTTTAGTTTGAGGTTCGGTACCAGTTTTTCGATCATTTTCCTCATGTAGATTATGGTGTATCTCTTCTTTCCAGGAAGTACAGATTTAGTTTATGTAGTGTTTCCCCAGTAGTTGAGTTCTTTGCAGCCATCAGTCTTTGCTGTGAAGTGTGCGCGCGTTTCTTCTTGTTTATTAATTTCTTCCTTTTTTATGGGGACGTAAAAACTGAGCAGTATTCAAGTTTTGGTATGATCAGTGTTCTCAGCATGGGAATCATTACTGTCTTGTCCCTCCTTTTGAACGGTCTTAGTACCTGTCCCGCGACTCTTTTTGCTTTGTTTGTTGCTATCTGATTTTGTGTCTCAAATTTGGCATCACCGGTCATTATTATCCCCAAGTCGACCGCTTTCGTGCTTCTCTGAATTTCCTGTCTATCTGGAGCATATGTAGTCTATTTAAGTTCCTCATTTCTACCATATCTCAAGAGCTGAAATTTCTCGGTATTAAAAGTAATATTGTTGTCTTCTGACCATTTGTATATTTTATTCGTGTTCCTCTGCAAGGCCTCCACTTCATTTGCATCGCTGATTTTTCTGCTGATCTTTGTATCGTTCGCAAAGGATGTTACTATACTGTTGCTGTTTACTCCACTGTCTATGTCTGTTAGCATGATAATGAACAAGAGTGGGGCCAGTATTGTACCTTGTGGTACTGAGCTGCGTACTTCTGATTCTGATGGTAAACCTTGAATTTTGACGACCTGTAGACGTTCTCTGAGGAAGTTGTAGATCCATTTTCCCACTTTGCCGGTTATTCCCATATGTTCCATTTTATGTGCTATTATACCATGATCGCATTTGTCGAAAGCTTTAGCAAAATACGTGTATATGACAACAAATTTTTTATTGCCTTCAAGTGTATCTGGGATATTGTTATAGTGCTCTATAAGTTGTAATATGCATGATCTTTCTGATCGGAATCCGTGCTGATTTTCGTTGGATCTTTCCAGTGTCTCCAAGAAGTTATAGATTTTCTCTGACTATTCTTTCAAATATTTTGGTGAGGCGGGACGTCAATGACACTGGTCTATAGTTCTTTGCTCGAGATCTATCTCCTCCTTTATATATAGGGACAATGTTCGCTCTTTTCAAGATGCTCGGAATTTCCGCCGTGTCAAAGGATCTTCTCCATATCCAGTATAAGGGTGTAGCTATTTAATTTTTACAGTTTTTAATCAGTAGTGCGTTCATTTGTCCTGACCTGCAGCTGAATGTGATTTCATTTGTCCTATAGCTCTCGCTACATCTTCTGGGATAAAATCAAAATCTGTTATACATTCTCCTTGCAATCTCTCTTCGAAGAATGCATCTATGTCAGGTATCGCTTTGTCACTTTTTGGGGCACTGAAGACCGATTCATACTGGACTCTCAATGTTTCAGATATTTCTTTTAGAGCGTCTGTTAGTTCATTATTTCCATTCCTTAAGTGCCCAATAGTAGTGCGCGTTTTTGTTTTCCTTTTCGCATAACTATAGAAGTATTTTGGATTTTCCTTTATTGCTTCTCCGCCTTTTCCTCCTCTTTCTCTGTATGGCCCTGAATCAGGGTTTGTATTTCCCTATCGATACTCTTCAGTTTTTCTTGTACTGCTTTCCTGGCATTGTTGTCTCCGCAATTAGCTAACTTCGCCGCTACTCTTTCTTTTGCAAAATATTCTCTTTTGCCTCTTTAGCCAGTTCCTCTTTCCTTTTGGCTGTGCTTTCGGTGCATATTTTCTAAAATTTTCATCGTCTTTTCTTCCAAGGTTGTTAGCATTTCCTCCGTTGTTTTATTCTCTAAGACTGTTCTTCACTCTATTTAGGCCAGGTGTGATCTGATTTCTTCCCAATTTATGGTCTTGGAGTTTAAGTTAAAAGCTCCAAATTTGCTTCTTCCTTCCGTATGTGTATTGTCTTTTAATGTTATCGCCATATTTGTTAACTCGATTATGTTATGGTCGAGATAATAGTTGGGATTATTTTTATATCAGCAATATATATATATATATTTTTTTTTTTAACTGCAAACAACACACAGTATAATTAATGTAAAGAACGACGCTTGTGTAGAAAAGCGTTCCGCACAAGATGAGAAGGGAGAACGAACGAATGAAAAAAGAGGTGCCACCATGGAATCGAACCCGGGATCATCCGATTGCCGGTCTGATTGATCGAGGTCCATGGTGTAGTGGATAGCATATTTGACTGGCAATCGGATGATCCCGGGTGGTACCTCATTTTTCATTTGTTCATTCTCCCTCCTCATCTTGTGCGGAACGCTCTTCTACACAAGCATCGTTCTTTATATATATATATATATATATATATGAAATTGGTACCAGGGCCAGATACATTGAGTGCCACGTTTCTGAAGAAATGTAAAGAGAGCCAACCGCATACTTACGATGGAGGAAATCACTCGACACAGGACAAATTCCACTTCTATCAAAGAACGCGGACATTTCCCCCTTATTTAAAGGTAGTGGAGTTGGACGAGTACGATTATGACTTACGAGTACAGTATTTTTTGAGTGGTCGAGTTCGAGTACAAGTATACCTTTTTAGTGCTTGAGTACGAGTACGGTTTTTTAGTGTTCGAGTACGAGTGCGCGTGTAAAGGTGTGGTTTCAAACTTTAACTGGTGCTTGCATGAGCAAAGCTTATTAGACCATATGAACATATTGCATTGAAAACGAGTACAACAAAAACCCGTACTCGAGTACGAGAATACTCGAGTACTATGTACTCTTTCCACCTCGAGACTAGTAACACAGCAATGCCCAAGAATTATAATTATCGGTCAGTAGCTCTCACCTCCCACCTTATAAAGTGCTTTCAACATATAATTAGAGGCAAAACTACTTACGACCTACAAGAAAAGAACTTGTACAACCCAAATCAACATAGCTTCAGGGATGGAAGATCATGCCTATCAACTATTAGGCCACCAGGAGAAAATATTGGAAATTGTGTCGAAGACAAAACGCAGACGTAATATATACTGGGTGCTACTATAGCGTGATTCCTACCTCGATTCTGCGGTCTACCTTTTAATTATAGCTTCTTACCTTGTTTACTAATTGCTTGTTTACATTCCAATGTCCATCGCCCTTGACGATTGGTTAGGTTTAGTTATGATATTTTCGTTAGTTTTAACGAAAATATCGTGACTAAACCTAACCAATCGTAGGTAGACCACATACTATAGTAGCACCGAAACTATTTTTTAAATAAATAAAATTGAAATAAATAGCATTTTATATTTATTATATTTTCATTTATACCTTGGATAGGAATCACACACTACAGTACTGTAGTTTCGAACCAAAACGGGTAGGAATCACCCTATAGTATCGAAGTCACCGGTAGGAATCACGCTATAGTAGCACCTATATACTGACTTCGCTAAAGCCTTCAATAAATGTGACCATGGAAACTTAAGAATAGAGGAATTATTGGAAAGCTAGGAAGATGGCTATTTAATTTTTTGACTGAAAGAACACAAATAGTAGTAGTAAATGGGGTTAAATGGGAAGTCTCAGAAGTCGTGAGCTCTGTCCCACAAGGTACTGGTACACTTAGCCTGAGTGGTACAGTATTAGCTCCTTTGCTGTTCATAATAATGATTGCAGATACTGATACAGATATTAATGACAGTATTGCATCATGTTTCGTAGATGACACAAAGATATGCAGGGAAATATTGAAAGAAGGCGACACAGAAAAATTACAAAACGACAGTGAAACTTTATTCAAGTGGGCAGAAGACGACAATATGAAGTCCAACGAAGAAAATTTCCAACTTCCAAGATATGGTAATAACACGGTGCTACAGAATAAAGGGTAGGAAACAGCAGTCCATCAGAAGTTCCCTTATTTTTTATTTCAATAGTCCCATCGTACCCGTGGGAAATGGAGCCCACTTTTAAAATGAACTTGACATTAAAAGTATAAAATTTAGTATGTTTTTATAACAAGAGTTAAAGGCATATTTTGAAATTATAACAATAAACAATGTTAGTTCCTTAGTTGAAGTTAAGTGAAAAACTAATACGAAGACATCAATGGTTACGCTACCATCCTTAGTGTTACATGCGTGGGTGTCGTCAACACCCACCCACAAGCGGAGCAACGGAAGAATAAATCATTTTCATTCATTCATGGAGGTCACCGACTCACCGGTGAAGGGACATCACCCCGGGAGAGAAAGTCGAATTCAACAATACATTAGAGTTATTCGCTGTTCTACAGGGTGTTCGAAAAGTCCCGTCAAATTCTACACAACGTACATATTGTAATACCAATTTTATTTTGTGGTTAATTGAATGTGTGAGAGTCATTGACATTTTTTTCTTTTCCAGGTATTAGAGTTGTATGAACAATGGCAAACCAGTCCACTTACACTCTGGAGGAAAGGATAGTGATGAGCACATGGGCTCATGAAAGTTTACGTACTGGCAAAACGATGCATGATATCCAGAATGATTTCAACAAGATTCAATAAGGCTGCACCACCAAACAAGACGGTACTACGTTGGGCGAAAAAGCTGTTTGAAACTGGCTCCATCAAGGACAGACCACGGTCGGGAAGACCAACAAGATGAACAGAACAATGTGAAGGTGTGATTGCATCGGTGGCTCGTTCACAGAAAAAATCACTTCGGAAACGATCACAAGAACTTGCAGTCCCCATGTCTACAATGAGAGGTCACATGACAAAAGATCTCGGCATGAAACCATACCGCCCGTCATTTGTTAATGAATTAAGAGAGACAGACATGTAATTAAAGTAATTGTTGCTCGTGACTTATTTCTTAAATTACATCTACCGTACCACATAAATACAATTAATCACACAAAATAAAATTGGTATTACAATATGTACATTTTGTAGGGGGTGACGGGACTTTTCGAACACCCTGTACGAACACATTTACTCTGATATCTAAAATTTTACTAGTTTGTCCGAGAAGACAGTAGACTAACAACACATCCATCTACATTACTTCGCTGTTCTTAATTGAGAGATATTTAATTGTAGTTTTAGAATTAAAAAGAGCGCTAATTGCAATTGTTTTAAGTAAGGTCGGAAGATTTTTAAAGTTTATAAGCTAACTTTAACATTATTTGGTACCAGTACATGGACGTTTTAATAATAATAATAATAATATAATAATAATAATAATAATAATAATAATTTCAGAAAGAACGCATTACTAAGATACATATCACATCCATACTGTTTTAAACAGTGTTTACATTAACGGTTAATTTTGTATTTTTAATTTTAAGTTGTCTAATTACAACATTCTTATCTGAATATGCTGTTGGGAAGCACGAGAGTTTCTCAGGCAAAAGTCTTTCGAGATTCATTTCAATTTTTACGAAGGAAAATAATTAAGAAATATACTGTAAATAGAATAAGTGGGAAATAAAATAAAGTTACATTTAGTTAATTCTGTCATTGCGAATGAAAATTGAGATAATCTTCGAAATAATAGGAAAAAAAGTGGTAAACAATACGATAAACAGAACATGTTGAAATACCAATAATAATTCATTTCTATTATCACTAAAGTTAGAAAAATACAGATAAATGAGACACATTATAAATACTAGTACAGTTCCCGCCGCTTCGCTGACGGTTAGACAGGCTAAACTACAAAAAAAGAACCCAGCCGTGAAAATTTTGAGCTTCACATTGTGTCAACATTTCTGAATCTGGTATCTCCCAAAACCTCCTCACCCCCATTCATACAACTTGGGGGCTAACCCACTCCCCCATTACCCCCACCCCTCCCCATTACCCCACCCATCCCCCATTACCCCCACCCTTCCCCCATTGCTAAACTACAGAAAAGAACAGTCATGAAAATCTTGAGCTTCACATTGCCGCCCGTAATACAATTTCTGAATTTTTTTTACAATTTCTGAATTTTTTTCTCTCAATTTCTGAAAGTGTGACGGACAGACGGACAGATCTCTTATTATAATATAGATGGCGTAATATAATGGAAACTTCCAACATATAATTTATATAACTTGTGACTACCTAATTTATGATTGTGAATTTTACATATATAATAGATGATTTTTTTTGGTTTAGTAATATTTAAAGTTGTTTTATATATACAGTATATATACAGTATATATATATATATATATATTAATAGGAATTAATAAAGTTTCTTTAGTGATTTTCGAAAAGAAATTAATGATGGCACTTGTCTGATACTTATAGGTATAGCGTTCCAAATATCTGCCACTTTGTAGGAGAGTATTTTTCCATCAATTTTCATTAAATAGTTTGGTTTACATATAAAATCATTGGGAAACCTTGTATTATGATTATGGTTGGTCTGACTGTGGTGTAATCGCCCTACGAATGGACGAAGTATAGTTTCTGTTATTAGCAACTTTGATACAAATCATTTAGTTTTA
This sequence comes from Bathynomus jamesi, assembly GCA_023014485.1. Taxonomy (NCBI): domain Eukaryota; kingdom Metazoa; phylum Arthropoda; class Malacostraca; order Isopoda; family Cirolanidae; genus Bathynomus; species Bathynomus jamesi. Next base: position 151,931 of record JAJOZX010004027.1, on the reverse strand, counting down.
GAATATTTTAAATCTCTGAACATTAGAAAGGTACGAGATTATCTGCTATAATTATTTGAGAAAGTTCTTAAACATTTTTTATGGATTACCTCGAGCGGATATCGTATATACGATTTATTTAGTTCCCTCAATAAATTGACCGTTGAAAAAGGAAAAGAAAAAATAAATTTATATCATTTTTTCGATGTAAAAATTCGGAGATGCGCAAATCAATTCAAATGTGTTTTCCCTAAACCTACAAATAGTAACTCGTATATTCACTTTTGAACATTACCTTCCATAAAACCTTCCATTTTCTCTTCTTTGCTTCTCAGAGCATTAAGGGCGATTAGCCCGAAATTTTTGGATTCCGAGTTCTGTAATATTATGAACATTTAGTAGCAAACTATGCTGTACTGTTTCAATTCTGTAAAACTGTTCGAGCAAAGCTTAAAAAATGGTACTATAAAAGCGTAATTCATAAGGAATTAAATCGTTAAAATATTCTTAGGCTTCATTACAATATTTTGAGCATCTTCCAACCTGATGTAAAACAGTTGGAATTAACGGGTTTCTTTTTTTCGAGGAGAAACTAGCAAAACAGCGTAAATATGCTTGCACAACCAAAAACAATTCTAATGTACTATTTAACAATAATGCATAAAAATAATCATAAAATCGGAAATGTTAAAATTTTTTAAGAAAAAATAAAGAAATAAATGGAAGGAATATTTCAGAATGTGTATTCACATATTTTGTAAATAACTATTTAGGTTTCGAAACTTGAAAAATGGACCATATCATCTTCAAACACTTTTTTTTTTTCCTTTTTCACTAATTAATTATTAATCATTTGTTAATTCTTTTAGTACTTTTACCTATGTTGTATATATAGTCTTGCTTTTTCTTCATTTTCTGACGAGGTGTTAAGGTACACAAAAGGAATTAGCATAGGTTTTCCTGTAGGTGTGTACTGTATTATATATATATATATATATATATATATATGGGAATGAACTCAGAATGGTCCCCTGAGTTTTTTATGATACACACAGACAGTGCATGGAACAAGGAACTCTTCTGGGATAATTAAATCCACTATAGTCCGAATAAGTAATGGTAAATGACAAATACCATAGTTTTTCTTTTTCATGATGCTAGCCCGACGTGGGCAACGGGTCACTCGCAAAGAGGTCCCATAAATATAGCTTCCCTCACCAGCTATCTGCATTACTTATTCGGACTATAGTGGATTTAATTATCCCAGAAGAGTTCCTTGTTCCATGCACTGTCTGTGTGTATCATATATATATATATATATATATATATATATATATATATATATATATATATATACTGTGTGTGTGTGTGAAAGATAAATGAGGATATTTTTAATGAATATAATTACACTGACATTTGAAGACATGCAAATATAGTAATGACTGAAATATATATATATAAAATGTAAACTTTTCAAATAAGGCTATAAATCATAATACAGAAATATATAATTACATTTCTTTTTACTATAAAACACACACATTTACTGCATTCTCTATTCTTGAATGTAAAAGGTTTCGTCAAGAAATGAAGTATACGGTTTAGCATCACGCAATACGTCAAACGGTTCTTGGGTGTTCCACTTCCAACTAAAGGTTAAAGAACGATATTTAAAAGGACAAAGGCTTCGTGGAAGCGAGTGTCCCTCACTCTATTAACACTCTTTATTCTCATTTCTGAGAATAACTTTATATTTGTTACAGTCAGTGTGTGAAAACAGTCAATTCAAGTAATGCCTGTGACCCTTGATTACTTCCTGAAGGTAAGGTTAGGTTAGGTTAGGTTAGTAATGCGTAATGGTTGTGATTAAGAGTTACGCTAGGCACTGCGTGAAATACCCAGTTTTATATGACCGTAACATGGGATGAATTTCACAATTAAACAAGTTGTCGCACAAATTGGGTACCTCACTGAAGCTACTCCTACCCTGTGAATTGGTATGTATGGGTATACGGACCAACGATATTTTCTCGATGTGACACTTTGTCGGCCAGTTTTTTAGGGTTAAATTAAGTTAACATAGGTTAGGTTGTTAGCATAAGTTAACTTAGTTTGCTTCCGCCCCGGTTGTTCATTCTCACGAAGGTCAAGCGTTGAATCCAATCATGACCCACCAAGAATGTAAAAAAAGTGACGTTGGGTCTAGTTAGTCGTTGGATGGGTGGACCGTTCTCGGTGTGCAAGATACTGTAGCGACCCGTGGGATTCGGGTCCCACGTAAAGCTGTAGGTTCCCTCCATTACATGGCCTTTGGCTGTTACGAACGAGGTTAAACAACAACATACATCTAATCTATTATTTATATCTCATACCGTGATATGAAAAAACTGAATAATTAATATTTAATAATAATTTACAGCAACAAATAATTAAATTTTCATAATATTCACCAAAAATAATAATAATAACAACATTCAATATTAATATTTAATGAACAATTATATTCTACCAGATTGCACAGTAATTCTATTTAATAACACTTTTGTACAGAGAATAATTATATGTACAGTCAGTTCAAAGAGTAGTGTGTGAAACGATGTTTCTTATCGACATAAATCAGTAAGAAACATGAACTATCACAAGACAAGACTATTTTAACCAAATGTACAATGATTAATGAATATCATTACACAACTTTTGTGTGTATACACACACACACACACACACACACACACACACACACACACCATCCCGACGCTCGATCTCTACTCAAAATGATGTACCGTTTAAGAAAAAGGTGCGCCTAGAAACAAAATCTCTAAAAAGTATAACAAAAATTACTAATTGGCATATTTTGTTTTTTCCCCGATATTTTCTTTTCATTTGTGACAGTAATACAATTTCAAAAAGAAGACCCAGTCATTCCAATTAGTAATTTTTTTATGCAATAGTTAACCCTTCTGTAAATTATTACTACTCCGTCTCTGTATTAGAATCAAACTATTATTATTATCGGTCTCTATAACAAATATTCTAGAAAATCTCGGCTCTTTCAGACTAAAAACTAAGCTAAAAAAAAACAACAACTTTTCAATCAACTTAGTTTTCTGGAGCCATAATAATCTTTAAAAAAAACCATCAATTTCTCAAAAGACGATAGTACTTGTAAGGAAACTACACCACCAGAAATGTTTTGTTTATTTGGTCTGCGGTCGCTTACGGAGACGTTTTTTTCAAACATGCAAAAAGTAAATTAGTTGATGTACAAAGTCTATCAAAATGGATATTAAGCGTTATTTATTATTTATATCATGAATAAATAATGCAAACAATTTGTTAATCAATCAACTTGGTTATAATTTTTGCCACAACAGTCACTTAAATTATATATATATACACACACATATATATATATATATATATATATATATATATATATATATATATATATATATTATATATATATATATATATTTATTAGAATCCCTTGAGACTCCAGTTACGACCCCTCCTGCCTCAGTTTCTACTAATAATATAAATAGCCCGCTCTCTTCCCCTAGTTCCCAACCCTTCGTTCGAGTGCGAACTGGAGCCCCATTGAGAATACCTAAGACTCGTCTACCAGTAATAACAAACAATAAGTTTTCTGTTTTAGCTTTCGAAGATGCTGATGAACCGGAAATACGACTCGTTGGCGATTCCATTGTTCGAGGGCAGCTCGAGGAATTCTGTGGGAGAAACCCTCGTCGTAGGCGCCGTTACTGCTACCCTGGTGCAAGGGTGGAGGATATAACTAATAGTGTTGACCATTTTACAGATGGTACCACCGAGGACACAACGTATGTTATTCATGTCTGTACTAATAACGTTTTAAATTCTAGATCGGAAGAACTGCTGGCTAGGTACAGGGACTTATTAGAGCGATTAAAGGAGAAAACTAATAAGATTGTTTTAACAGGTATACTTCCTCGAATTATCCAACGAAGCGATTTCTACAGCAAGGCGACCTATATTAACAATAACCTAAAGTCTCTTTGCCAACAGGAAGGAGTGCATTTTGCAAATTTTTGGAGCAGTTTCTACGGCAGGAGGGACTTGTTCCTCGAAGATGGACTTCATCTTAATGAAGTTGGAGCTGCGCGTTTAGGAAGACTATTTCATAATACACACTCTTCTTTTCAGGCTGCCATAACTCGAACGGTCCCAGCGTAAATTCCACAAATTTCCCCCGCGCTCGCGAAGGTGTCGCAATTACAAACAATTTGAAGGTTCTATCCTTAAATGCTCGTAGCCTACGAAATAAAATAAACGAATTTTTTTCCTTAATTGCTTGTAAAGACTGATTTAATTGCGATAAATGAATCGTGGCTTAGCACTGAAACACGTGACTTTGTAGGGGAATATCAAATTAAAGGTTATAGACTTTTTGTTAAAAACAGAATAGGTAGGCGA